>JAECUM010008611.1:0-22374 GCA_016617855.1 Megalonaias nervosa | reverse complement strand
CGCCGATATTTTTTTACCTTTATCGTGTAATCGTCGATGATATTTTTAGTTTGGTTTGACACTCACATACTTGAGCGTATCTGTGACGTTGAACATCGATAAATGACTCTTGATTCATTATACTTATCTAGATAACTAATTGAGGAGTTTCACACACAAATTCCAAGCACCACCAGTATAGTGCTCTGGTTAAATTTTTATCAGATGCCTCCAGCAGAAATGTTTCTTCCGCATCTTTATTTATTATGACGGATACAACTCCAGAAAAAGTATCGTTTGAATCACGCCATGGAAATGTAGTAAATATACTGAATTTTGCACTACTAAATACGGACAGTCTGTATACGCCAGTGACTTCTGCGGTGTGTTTGAGATTATTATCTTGCAGTGTCCATACTCCTAACCCTGATGCTACTGTGTATACTACGTTGAAGATCTGCTTGTGAGGAATTTTAATAAGATTCGTTTTTTCAATGATATTAGGAATTCCACTAACAATATCGTTGATTTTCATGTTAATGTCGGTAAGTTTTATGTCAACAACTGGTGGAGTTCCAAAAAATTCGTTAATAGATCTGTTTATATTTCTACGGAAATTCAGAAATGTTTGTACATGATTAATATAATCAGTTCTAAATGTAGCAATTCCATCACTGATTGTCGTTAACGAAATCGTTATTGGAATTTCCTTATCGTCGACGTATTTTTTAGTTGTGGCGTCAAAATCTGTTTCTGGTGTTCTGAGATTATTAATACCATTATTATTCATGTCGAGAAATGCACGCATTATACCACCGCGCACTGACACGTACTTGGATTCTTGATCATCGACATATTTTTTTGTTGCTGCGTCTGTATCCGAGGTTGGATCTCCAAGATATGTAATTTTTCTTCCTGACATAATAATGTCACCGGTAAATATGTCACCAGTTTTCTTAACATAGTCGTTAATCGATTTACCGGAATCCTGTATTTTACCTTGATCAGTGAAAGTAACGATATTATTAACAACCGCGTTGGGAATTCGTACAAGTACATCTAGTAGTTGTATGTTACTCGTTTTAATCGTCCTTGTTTGTCCTGAAAAACGACGACTTCATTTTGATCCACACTTGTGATATTTAATAATCATCGATTTCATTTCTGAGCTGATCAAGAGTTGCATATTTAGATAAATCGACCTTCTTCTGATCTTTGCGAGTAGATCTTCCATAAATATCTACCATTATATTTACTGATATCTGTTTAAGTGTTATGACGTAGTGTAGTGAACGCGTGCACGACTTTATGAGGTGGCGCTCTTGATTTTGATACAGCATCAAGCACAGCGAGGGTTTCACGACCGCATATTGGAGGATCAGTTAATTTTTGTGTTGGTAGCGTTGAATACCAGATTGGAATATCGCCGGTAACGTACGCTAAAAATTCTTTTGGTGGTGCTAATCCATACGAATCGAAATAAATAATTCCACGTGGATCAATTGCATATCCGACCCAGTGCGTGCCTGGGCCAGAGTTTTTATCGAGATTAATGATACTGGTTTCAATATTGTTTGGTTTTTTTGGTAATTGATCGCGCATAAAAACACCTCTGAAGTTTTTTATATTTAGTTGCTTAGCAGCATTAAGTAAATCAAAATTGGACACGGGTGATATTAATAAACTGTCCCGGGAAGTCTTAGACCCTTTCCGTACCACGAATACGGGGTCCCTGGTAATCTTAGACCCTTTCCGTACCACGAATACGGGGTTCCTGGTAGTCTTAGACCTTTTCCCTTTTTTTTGATTCCTTGTCCGCTTGCTTTCTTTAATGCCATTCCAGCAGCAGTTCCAACAGCGCCTAATGCAGCTGCTTTTGCAACAGCTGGGGCTGCAGCTGCTATTAAAGCTGGTATAGCTGCAAGAAGTGGAAATATACCACCCGTCTTAGCAATATCTTTGATGGCACCCGCAGAAAGATTAAGTTTGACGCCTTTATTTGATTTTTTAGCTTCATTGAAGTTTTTGAACTGACGCTCGGTCAACGATAGTTTATTTGCACCGCTCATCTGTTCTCGCTTTAGCGATATTTTTATTCCACAGTTATTTTTTTATGCTGATTGCAGCTTTTTGATCTGACCAGGAGTCAGACTCACACTAACGTGATGATATGACATTTATAATATTATGAACGATCTAATTACATGTTTTCTACTGGAGCATCAATAACTCTCATTCGTCCACCAACACCTTCGAGTAACATCGATTTATCGCTGAGTATAACTGCGATTGCTCTGTAATTAGGAATTAATCCTCGATTCACACGAGCTCGAAAATGTATATCAACTACTGATTGCCTGGTTAAATCTAAATGTTCTAGTGAAAAGTAATAGATCGGATACAGCGTTGTAAAATCTAGCTGCGATATTTGTAAACCAGTATCAATGTTTTGATCACGTCCCATGAACGACATAAGACGATGATATGCACGTGCTACATGATTATTTTCAAAATTCAGTAATATATCCTCGGATGGTTCTTGATGTCCATTTATCCTTAATGAAACCTCAGAAACACCAAGTTTGTCAAATATCATTATACTTTGTGTCTGATTATTTACTCGTGCAGTATTTTGAAGCGCAATAAATATATGTCGCGGTGCAGAAACACCTTGCTGAGAAGCTATTTGCCATGTGAATAGACCATTAATTGCACTTTGAGTAGTATCTGTGGTCATCGTTAACCATGATAACATTGATTTACCACCTTGACTCATAAAAGATAGTAACCGATCTTCTTCAGATATTGTTGGAGTCATCACTGGCATCCACAGCGAAAGTTTGGTCAGTATAACTTTACCATGAAGTGCCGCAGTTGCAGCATCATTAACTCCCTCAACGTGCCACATTGCATCATTATCATCGCCTTTTCGCACAAGTACAACTGTGTGTTTGGCTCCAAAAATAACCTTTCGTACGTGTCTGCAGAATCCAAAGATATGCGACAGTGGAATCACACAAGAAAATGTTTTCCTATTACCCTTTAACATTGCTCGACGTGCTGTAAATCCTAAGTTGAATTCTGGATTAACACTTTGCAATAACGAAAAATCAGCAGCAGGCCGGTCTATCATTCCAGCTGGTTGTGGATCGACTGCAGTATTCCGTGGTGTTTGTACTGAATTATAATGTCTATTGTCAGGAGAATTAGTTGTATCCTTCGCAAACATCATTGATGGACCAGCTGATCTTGAGTAATCGTCGCTATATCTTGCAAGGCCAAGTATTGTTGTTGCAACGTCAACCTCTTTCTGGATTGATTCAATATTTTTTCCATCAATCATGTACGTAGCGCTGTCAAATAACGCCATAATACCATTATTAACAAAACCAGTTCTAACCTCAACGGCGTACTCGGTATTATCTGTCTTTATAATTTCACCTTCAACTTCGATAAATGCCTCAGCGGGTAAGAAATATCTACTTGTATCCTGAACCTGTAGTTCGATTCGTCCACGCTGATCTGGCATTCGTGCGTCATAAGAATAATACTGATAATCGCGCACAGACTCATCTTTGAGAACTGGTGCGTCCATGTCAAACGCGGGGTCAGATATGCGCTTAAACATCTTTATTATTATCGTCTTCGTCTAACACGAAGACCACTTCGGGAAGTGAGACCACTTCCTGCTATCAGACTAGCGGTTATATTTTTTTCCTTTTCCGACATTGGTACATCAGCCAACTCCGCTAGTTTTTTATTAGCGGCTTGATTTATTATTTTACTTACACTTGCGGGCATCACTTCAGTGCTGGCCAATTTCACAGGTTGAGGTCGGGTCGCTTGTGGTCTGCGTATTAATCGTGATAGTCTATCCTTGATCGCTGAAAGCGCTTTGCTAGCGAGATTACCAACAGCGCTTATATCTTTTTCAAGAACAACATCAACAGCTTTCATTCCTAGTTGCTTTGCAATTGGTATTGCTTTTGTGGCTATTCTTCTAAACAGACCCTGAACAACATCACCTAGTCCATCTCCGTAGGTCGTTTTGTATACTGGTAATCGAGAGTTTATTACCCTGACCATGGTAGGTCCACGAGTATTGTGTATGATCATCTTATTATTAAGTGACTTTATAACTAATTACATACTTAGTCACTATGATAATCATCGGCGATTTCATTAATGAGGGACCGATACACATTAATACCCATGATACCGCCTGTAAATAATCGTTTACAAATATCAGCTGCTTCATTAATGATTTCTGGGGAATTATTACCAACTCGTTTTCCTCCAATGAGGATTTCTAGTCGATCGACATCAGCAAGGATATTATTGGGACAGGTAATAAGACCACTTCCTAGACCACTTCCAGTTGCGCCAGGAGAGGTGTCTGACGGAATATATTCTCCTTCTTCTTCTTCTTCCTTACTTGTTGTTTGGACTGGTTGTAGTTGTTGTAATCGTGGTTTTGGAGATAGAATTGGTATTCGTGATTTTGGTGATCCTGGATAATCACGAAATGATTGCTCAAGTGGTTTTGGTGGTGTTTTTTGTTTCTTTTGTTGTTTCTCCTCTATTCTTGATTGAATTATTTTATTAATTTCCCCATCATAATCCTTATATAATGGATCATTATCTCTAGCTTGTTCAACATTCATACGTATGCGATATAAATATTTTTGCCATTGTTCACTTGATTTAATATATTTAGCGTGTTCAGATTTCATTAATTTACCTCTTTGACTAAAACTAACCACAGCAAATTTAGCTAGTTGATCTATGGTCAAATTATTAATTACTTTAATAGTTTTTCATGAAATTTATTTATCAATTCAGCAGTACTTATAGGACCTGCTGATTTTGGTTCAGGGGCTAGTGCTTCATCACCTTCTTCTTCAGCACCTTCAGGTTGATCTTCATCCTCAGGTATTTCCTGGACTGGCATCGCAGCAGCTATTTTTTCTGGAAGTTTCTGTAAAATCTTTTTTGTTTTCTTAGTTCTTTCTGCTATTTTTCCAGTTGCTTCAGCGGTTTTCTCTAACACAGGTAGAATGCCTTTAGTAGTCTCAGTGATAGGTTTAAATAATTTTTTTGTATCCTCCTCAAATTCAACTTGAGATTCCTGACGCGATTGTAGTTGTTGCTTAACAGAATCACGAACAGGTAGATATTTTTAATTGCCTCTAGTCGCTCTCGAGCTAATTTAGCTGAGTGTGGTTCTTCAATACTCATTATTGATAATATTTATACTTGCTGTTTAATTTATAGCAGCAGGAAGGGTGAACGACATACACGTAGTGACCAGCACGTGAAAAAATCAGAAAAAATCTGGTCAATTAGAGAAGTTTTTACTGTTAAGGCAAAAACTTTTTTTTTCAGCCTTCGTAGGAACCCTTAAATTTCAAAAATAAGGTCTCTACAAAGTTGTAGGGTTCACCCTCTCTGCTACTCCACTCCAAACAATATGGACAAAGACCCATGGCGTTTTCAGTGGATTGATTGTAGTTTGTGGACAGCCTCCAGAGTATGTACAGCAGTCTAGAAAAGATGGCCTCCAACCTACTCAAATAGTCACATCATCGTATACCAGGTATGATACTGACCTCCTCACCAAAAAGTGCATCTATCCGTATGAATACTTGAGCAGCTTGAACCAGTTTGAGGAAATACTGCTTCCTTTGATTGAGGCCTTCTTCAGTCAGCTTTCTGATAAAGACCATGAGCCGGTGTAATTTTGACCCTCGTTGAATTCTGACCCGGTCGGGTCATTTTTCAACGGCAGTGATCAAAATTTCACGTTGAAATCTGACCCTTTCTGAACTGTCCTGTTAAATAACGACCCAGGTGTAGTATTAAATTTTGACCCTCGTTGAATTCTAACGGTCCTACTAAATACTGCTAAGCCTGACAAAGCCCGACAAAGCCTGACAAAGCCCCACAGAGCCCGACAAAGCCGCACAAAGCCACACAAAGCCATGCAAAGACAGATTAAAAAAGCGTATTTATACTGTTAATTATATTGATGAATGAATTAACTTAGCCGAAAGACATATTTATGCAGATTTAAATGACCGAAAATTGGGCGACTAAATACCGCAAAGACGCGCAAAGACATATATAACTATTGTGAATTATATTAAATATTAAATCATGTATTTTCTCAAACATTTTCTTCTTATCATTGTATGTACATTATTGCAATATTCTAAAAATATTTAATTACGGTTAGTTTAATGTAAGTCTATATAAATATCTTCCCAAATGGAAGCTGAATTTTATTATTTAGACATTTTAAAGTAATAAACATACCAGTTAAGACTGTCATGCTCAGCATGCCTTTTTTGAGATGCAGTGAATTTGGAATTTGTCTCCCAATTACCAGTCATTCATTATGGTGTGCGTAGTAAATCCAACATGTTTCTATTGCAATTTATGTGGCAAAAACACCATACAAGAATAGTAAACATTTTTATTATCACTTTGTATGACTTTGTCAGGCTTTGTATTCCTTTCTTATGAAACATCGAAACGTTTGTATAGTTTGCCGGCCTGTGTTTCGATAATCAGTCAAATGAACAGTTTATAAAATAACAAACATTTCAAATATAGTTTTGTTCAGACTTTATCAATACTTTATCATTATTTATAATTATATTGAAGCTAGTCCTTCCGTTTGGTTAACTTATTCGTCAATATAATTTACAATATACATTTGTCTAATATGACTTTGCACGACTCTGTCAGACTTTGTGAGGCTTTGTGTGGCTTTGTCGGGCTTTGTATGACTTCTTCGGGCTTTGTATGGCTTTGTCAGGCTTTGTATAATTAGGACATATTGAAATATTGCATTTTCTTTCGATAATCATGCAGATGAACAATTTATCAAATAATAAACATTTTACATACGATTTTGTCATTATTCGAATTCAAACTTTGCCGCAAAATTTTATTCGGTTATTTAATTCGGCATTATGATGTTGAAAACTAATCTTTCAGTTTGGTTACTTTATTCGTCAATATAATTTACAATATAAATACACTTGACAAATATGACTTGTATCACTCGGTCAGGCTTTGTGAGGATTTGTCAGGCTTTGTATGACTTTGGCTGGCTTTGCGTGATTAGGATATACTGAAAAATTGCATTTTCTTTCGATAATAACTTAAAAGAACAATTTATAAAGTAATGAACAGTTTACATATGATTTTGTGAGACTTTGTTATTACTCTGTCATTATTCGATTTCGAACTTTGTCGCCCAATTTCGATCATTTAAATCTGCATAAATATGTCTTTCGGCAAAATTAATTGATTCATCAATAGAATTAACAATATAAATACACTTTTTTAATCTGGCTTTGTGTGGCTTTGTGTGGCTTTGTCAGGCTTTGTGTAGCTTTGTCAGGCTTTGTCGGGCTTTGTCGGGTTTTGTCAGGCTTTGTCGGGCTTTGTCAGGCTTGGCAATATTTAGTAGGACCCGAATTCTGACCCGGTCGGGTCATTTTTTAAAGACTGTGATCGTATCAAAATCAGTACTGAGGAAGAAAGTGAATGCGAAATTCAGTCCTTCAAAAGAACCTTTGAAGTTACGCCGCTCTCATTTTCACGTCGCTGGCGTTTGATAGAACACAGACTAGGTAGATGGATGTTTATTGTGTCGAAACACCCAATGGATAGTTCCGACATCGAACAATAAGCTCCCCCCACTTAGTTACTGTTGCTGCTGTTCACAAGCTATCGTGAAAATGGCGGATTCGGTAGCATCACCTACAGATTCAACGGACAATATTCTCGATAATGTTTCTGACACTTTCCATCCTGATTGCAAGATTATTTAGATCGTGCGTTAAAGAAAGGCTTGAACTACTACATACATGTATACATTCGTGAAATTAGGATTTTCGATGGCGAAAATCTGGCCAAAGTTGCAGCACCTTGCTTGTGATCTATGAAGAAGAACGAACATCATGACAAACTTGAAGAAGACATTTTGCTAGAAGAGGACAAAACAATAAAATCTTTCTGTTCTTGCAAAGTTATGCATACTTATTAAATATCAGAATTTCTAGTATGGTTACATTAAAAAAAAGTTAAAATAAAGCTTTCGTTATGTGTTTGCACCCGTTAAATTTATATCGTACATGTATAATTGTCATAGAGGAATAAAACAAGTACAGTTTAAATCTAGAATTTATAATTTAATTATGTTTATGAAAACAAGTATTAAAATTACAATAAATAAATAAATAAACAATTTATACAAAGTTTCCTGTGTAATTGAAAGGAATATTTTACGTTCTTTACTCCGCGTGAACGTGTATCATCAATTGGACGGATCAGACATTTTGTAAGGGTATCATTGATAAGCCAGTAAATTTAAATTGTATCAGATTCATTTAAAACGATCATTTTTCATAATCTCTTAATAAAGAAGGAAATAATAATATCACATCGAAATAAGCCACAACAGGCACGTGGACAAAGGGTATATTTGCATCCGCTTTTACCTTTGTTAGCCAATTAGTGTGACTCGTTTCATCTTACTTCACTGATGTCGTAACATTTTGCAGGTGTTATAAAATCGGTAAATTGCAAGAGAACAGTTTTATTCGAGTCAGCATGACAAACATTTAAACAAATTTTAGACAGAGCTTGCTGTTTTTTAAAGTCTCAAGCCGAATAAAGACATAGGAACTATTTTATTACAGTTTCACCTCTTCATACAGTTAAAATAATTGTTAGAAACCTTCCATTATAAAAACCGTAGTCAAAATAAATAAATTTAACATTTTGAAATAGTTGATGTCAAAATCCGATTTTTAAATTATAGGGTGGTATTTTGTCAAATTGACATCAGTTATAATGCTCAATTATGAAAATTTTAATAAAATGAGCACTGTAGAAGCATGATGCAGGATTCCAGTATTTTAATTTATTTATTTTTTAAACCAAGGTAACAAAAAGACAAAACTTAAATCGTATTCACACATTTGCTATACTGTATGTAAAATTATTACTCAGATATTATAAAAATTCGAACATAAGCAACGAGCATACAATTGTATTAAACATTTTCACAAGCACAACAAATAAAATCATTATTTAAAAACAGTTTTGTGTATTTATATATTGACATATGGTTATAAATAACGTAACACTTCCAACGCAGACATTTTTCCATGCTGGTGTATAGTTTGGGAACGTTTCTTTTTTTTAAAATGTCTTCTTGAATTCGTTTATAATAACGGCAATCTGCATCGCATGTGCCCCGAAGCACAACGGCGAACCATTTTTCTGATAAATTTTCAGTGACTTTCTGTGTGATCTTTCAAATTTGTCTGCACTGTAATAAGAAAGGAACCGTGCGTGGTCCATGTTTGTGAGGAAATGTTGCGGAGAGCAACGCGTAATTAAGCAGTGAAATCGATGCCTATTTTTGATTGGTCAATGTGCCCAGTTTGATTGACAGGTCAGAACTATCCATTGCATTGTTTGGATTTTGTAAATGAAAGAGGAAAAGATCTGTTTCTACAGACACATGTTTATGCCTCAGCATACGTTCTATAACTGACACTTTGTCAGGCCTGCATCTAGCACCCCATATTGCTGTCTTATCTCGGATCTCTAAGCTGATACTTCAGCAGTGGGATGATCTATATTACCGTATAGCGCTGCTTCTAGAACTCTAATTCCCTACTTTTCTGTCAAACTTAAACTTTATGTATTTAAATTGAAAGTCAGTTTACTATGTTTCGAAGTAATCCTAATAATAATAAAACATTTTCTACCAACAGAAATTCAGATAGTAGAAATTCATGAGTATAATCAATTTGCGTCTTAATTTTCTGATAAGTACAAAATGGTCAACGTAAAACTGGGTAAAGTAGGTTTAAAGTTCTCACGGTCACGTCCTAAAAATATTCTGGGTTTTTACTGATGGAAGAGTTCAAGTTCAGCTTGACGAGATACACATGAGTAGTAAAGATAGATGAGGTTTAAGGATCCTAGACCAGAAACCCCCATCCCCCTCCCATATTTGGAGAGGTGGAAAGAAGTTCCCGAACCTTAGACAAAATTTCATATTAAACAAATGAAATATTATATATAATGTCCTTCTGTCAATCAAAGAGACATGTTGGATTTGATCTGACAAACAAAGTTTGTAAGAGATTTAATTCGATTAGGGCAGCCTCAGGCTATACTGGTATAAAAACTAAAATAATAAGCGATTGTATTAAAAAAGTTGGATATCATATATTACCAAAATATGGATCAATATGGTTATTCGCAATTGAAAATGATGAACGAATAGTAGGTTGGGCAGATGATGTGATGACATTTATTGACAATATGGTTGATATTTTATTTGATAATGATATTTCTAAACTAAAAGATAAAAAATAAACAGCAGGATGACGTTCGGTCTACCATTCCACAAGGTCAGTCAGATAAGCCTAATGAGGTTCTAAGAGTCTCTTTCAGACATACCCCCCCGGCGAATTTCTAAATATATGAGACGAAACTTTAGAAACTCAGAGGGCAGTCTATTTTATGTAGGCCTTTTTTTTGTGGCCAACGGGAATCTTCATTTTTGTTAAGACATTACCCCCAGCGAATTCCTAAATATCCGAAACGAAACTTTAGGAACTCAGAGGGCTGTCTATTCCAAGGCCTTTATTGTGGCCAGGCACCTAATGAGGTTTATTTTAGTCTAGCGATGTTTTTTCGGAATGGCCCTTGTGTGGGGTACCTCTTTAGTGAGGTCACAAGGTCACGAGCTCAAGTCATCCTGCTGTTTATTTTTTGGACGGCACAGACGACACAAACACACAACATAAACTTATCCTAGCGGGGGAGCCTTATCTACGTCCAACAAATTTCGTACACTCTCCCACTATGGCAACACACGGGAGTGCAAAAGTGCACCCACCACGTGTTTACATGGTGGGAGAGTGTATTTTGTTTGTTGGATTTCGAGGAAATTCTCCGGCCCCCCCCACTTTTTTAAAATGGCGAGGGGTAGTCCAGAACCCTACCCGACGATTTCGTCCGTGACGGGAACTGAACTCAGGGCGTCAGTATAAGAATCCAGCATTCTTAACACTGAGCTATGAAATTCAGTTATAAGTACATATTAAAAAAATTATTATATAGTTACCGAACAGCATTACATTTTTTTGATTTTGAAAATACGAAATTTTGTATTATATTTTTTGACTCTGAAAACATTATTATAAATAAATCGAAAAATACATGATTTTTGATTTTATATTGTACAGAAAAACTAAATCCTAATGTTGGCTAAACATAGTCTGTATAAGTTCGACCGTTTCCAAGGATTACTAACGAGTGGGCTGAATGAAATACACAGACGTTATATATACATTACTTAAATGACACTCGCTTACAAGTCGAGGCTAAACTGCAGACAAACAGATAAAGATCTGATTCTGAAAACATTATTATAAATAAATCGAGAAAAAACATGATTTTTGATTTTATATTGTACAGAAAAACGAAATCCTAATGTTGCCTGAATTGCGACCACACAATTATCTTTGACAGCTCACTCTATGCAATATATAAGATCGGCCGTTGCCAAGGATACTAATCAGTAAGTTGGCTGAATGACTACATAGCGCTGTATATATATATACATTACTGCAGAGAAATAATCAATAATGGGTTTTTAGGTAAATGACATAGCATATATACTCGCTTATAAGTCTTGTTTGTTTTACTGATTACTTTTAGCAAGACTGCGCAGACAAAGATCTTCTGGTGCATTGTACGACAGCATATTTGAGTCTGTGCAGTTGGACTTAACTTATAAGCGAGAATCTACAATTACTATGTTATCTATGCAAGAGGAAATTGCTAGTCATAATACAGAACTGAACTCTCTCACTAAGACTTTCACCGCCATAATATTTGGCAAATACAGAACTGCTACCAGAATTTGTAGGTCTTAAAATTACCATCAGATTTTAGATACATTTCATTAGCTAAAAAATACGAAACAGTATATATGCTATGTTTGATTACTACAAAAGATTTTAAACTTAGCTGGAACAGTATTATCTCCCTTTTAAAAACAGATATGGTATACAGAGTTATATTTCTTGACCAACACACAATATTTCAACGTTTGCTATCAAGTACAATGTACTGTCGTGATTGTACAAACAAAATTTAATTCTACCAGATACTTTACGATGACATTCAAATAGTTCTTTCATTGCTATCTTACTGAGAAGATACTTACTACCTTTTGCAAAAACCTTTGACCTATCTAGGTCTATGTTGATTTTAGTATATTGATCCTGGCTTATCGGATTATGAAAATTGTCATATTTTAGTGCAAGTTCGTCTCGCAAACTTTCGAGATAATTAAAATATTTGCTATCGTCTGATCTGATAAGGGAGAGTTGATTCTGTCAAATTTACTAAAACAAATACCTGAAATTTCATCGTTAAATTCAAATGATAATTGCTGGTTATTAACCATTATTTTTTATTTTGCTATTAACTCCATCTGCTAATGTTAAATTTTCAAACATTATTTCTGATGTTTAGACAAAATTACTTGCATAATGTCCAAGCGCTAGTGTGTTAATTCCGTCCCTGCAATATCTTTCATCATCAAAATTACTTAGTCCCCGTTTTATGATCGTATCAGTTTCAAGTTTATGATGATTTGTTCTGATAACATTTGTTTTGATAAAACTGACGCTATTGTTTAGCGCTGCTTTAAAATTGTCAAAATTCATCATCTTTTTTACATATCCTTGAGGAATACCTTTTGCAGCTTTTTTTGTAAGTTTATTGTCATCTAATATGACAGCATACATTTTGCTCTTTAGTCCAACAAATTCCCTAACTGGCACAAACATAAACTCATCTTTCATTTTACCAATAACTTTTTTATTCGAATTATCTTGAAATCCACTACATGCTGGATAATCTGATAAATCGAACAGATTTTTATTATTGTAAATATCCTGATAGACATCTTCACATTTTATATTATAAACTAGCGAGTCTGTATCAGTAAATAGCAACTCCGAATCTGGCCACTGCTTTTTGGTAAAATTATAGTGAAAATCGTACATCAGCCACTTTGATATATCAAATACAGCTGCACCAACATAAATCGGTTTATTTAACTTTAAATTTGTCTTTCGTCGTTGTATTGCAACAAGAGTTTCATTAAATATTTTCATACTAACAAAACCATCATCGTTAACTAATTTATTTCTGAGATTTATGTCATTAACAATTTCGATAGAAACTCTTTTTCTAATGTTTTCCATTGTCTTTCCAAACACCGAGTTGTTCATTAACTTGAAAAAGTTTTTCTCAAATTCGGTTTTAGCCACAGCACGACGTTTCGTATTTAAGTTAATATAATTTGCCATCCACCTCGACTGATTAAACTTTAGCACGCGATGGACTTTTCTCAGAATTAGTCCAGCATCTACTGCTTGTTTTAAATATTTGTAATGCATAACGTAATTTCTTTTATTTAACAAATTTGGAACTAACTTATTAACAATCGAATTTTTTGCTGTTGTCGTTGCTCGTTGTTCAGGCGATAATAAACTATAATTAATCATCATTGACTCTGCACAAAACGGATAATCGTTATGTAGATCGTGTAACGAACTAGGATAATCTAGATCAACTTCAACAAAATATCAAATATCGGAAAAATCGATATTAATTTTTCTAGGTAAATCTTTTTCAGTTTCTTTAAGAAATTGATCTGGAGTTATCCAATGAAATCCACTATGCGGCATTGGTTCTGACATCGTATATTCATACAAATTATTATCGTCCAGATAAATAATATGATTAGATGAGAAATTGTTATCATAATTTTTCAGATATTTGTTATTAGCTACTGCATATTTCTTTGTTATAACGCTAATTCCGCCTCTGATACCTTTTTCAATTAAGTTAAACATATTGACATCTGTTAAGAGATCTAATTCTATTTTGCTTGTTTTAGTAGAGTGTCCCAAGACAATCCAGGTGAGGAATAATACCAACAGGGGTCTAGTCCATAATTGCTGTAGCTTACCCGACGAAAACTCTCAAAAACATCTGCTAGTAATAATACATCTGTTTTCAAATATAGATCATGATAATCACCAAATGTTTTACAACTAAATTTATTCCAAATATCTTGTGCATATTTGTATTCGTCATATGTGATATTTTCGTTTTTGAGTTGCGAGTAAAATTTATCTTTATCGGGAAGAGAAGTTTCATTAAATCTGCTTCAATCGTCGAGATACTCGTACGGAAAGATACCTTTTTTGGTCAAATCGATATAGTTTTCACCGAAGCAACTTTTTAGGTTAGCGAAACTACTACAACCTTTAACAATCTCATCTAATGATGCTGCCATAAATTGCAGACTGTCAATAAAACGTAATTTACCGAGCGTCACCGACATATACTTTTCAAAATTGTTTGGAATACATTTTATTACGTTATTTAATTTTAGTTTAGCTTTAATATTTTCATCACCAAAAGCTTCTACAATGCTATGACTGTCATAGCCACGAAAGTTATGTAAAACTACGGGAATAAAATCTGGAGCATGAAATTTTAAATTACAACTGTTATGAGCTGCTCCACGATATTGGCCGGTCAAATGACAATGATCTCACACCTTATCACGGACTCCGTTGGAGTCTACCAGTAACTTTTCACAAATATGACAATTAACTGCCTCATCGAAATCGAGTTGTTGTTTAGACGTTATTTTCATCGGAGCTGTTTTAAATAATCTGTTAGAAATTTTATTAACTTCATCTATTAAATTTTTTAATAGCCATACGGCAGGATTTTCACCTCTATATAACTTTATCGGAGTTGAAAATTTATCGTTAGCGCAACAAACTACTTTATAAGCTACTCCGCAAGGAATATGCTGTTGTATTTTTCTAGTACTTGATTTATTCAGATTATTTTCTGCTCCAACCACAGGAACGAGTAGACACTCGAAATCAGCGTAAATAACAAAAGGAATATTTAGTTTATGATCATAATTTTTAAATTTTAATATTTTTTCTTTTTCGCTAGGCATACTTATTTTTTGAACATTGACACAGTATTTGAGATGCTCTTGCAGTCTTCCATCGCTAGAAAAACCTTGTAAACAATGGTAGCAGAAATATTTTTTATTTTTATTTTTACTGTACTGTCTGCCAACTAGGCCGTTAAAGTTTTTTTTATCCAACAATAATGTCCCTGATGAAATAATAAATTTATTGTATTTTGTGTAGCATTTTCTGGGATATATCTCGGGTAAACGTTTTCTCGCTCATCTAATCCGAAAATATTTACTGAGATGCTGTTTTGTTTTTCAAACTTTGGTATATGATTTTCTGCTACTGGAAAAGTTATTCCTAAAAAATTTAGTTCGTCTTTGTATGGCAAATACTTTTCAATTCTGCCGGGGTGATCACACTGAGAATGTTTTGCAGATAAAATTGACCATTGAAAACATTTGTCATCATTGTTTTTGACATTTATACAGCATTTTTTTTTTTAATTTTTTGAGGGAGGTCGACGTACAAACTACGTTATATTTTGCTGTGTGAAATAAAACTTCTTTTATCATTTCAAATTTCCAACCTGATCCTGATGAAGTAAATTCTTCTAATTTTTTGTTTATTTCTTGATGTATTTCATCGGCGACCATGGCAATGTTTGTTCCAGTTAATATTTTTCTCGATTTTGCTGTTAGACATGGTTCTGAAATTTCGCTGTCAAAACTTTTTGTTTCAAAAATTACATCAAGTATATCTTCAACTGCGTGTAACTTTGATAAAATCGTATGATATTGGACTATAAGTTGGATACTTTTATGAGCCGCAAGTTCTTTAGCTATAACTGGTTGTAAAAGATGAAATAAATTTGTGGAGCTAAAATTTGCTAACATTTTTTGATCATCAAGTTTGTAACTATTATCGTAACCAGAGAATGCTGAAGCAATTTTTTCTGATTTGATAATGTTCTTTTTAGCAATATCTCGCAGTTTTAACATTATATATATATATATAGTAATATTTTATATTCAATTGAATTTTTTTAAGATTCCTAATTAGAGATATGAAAAACCTTATAGTATAATGACAGAAGTTTTGAGATATATCGAAATGACAGCGGAAGAGCAAGAAACTTTTCGTGTACACCTAATGTACAACTTATATGCAGCAAATGTACTTGGTTCTGTTATTAATATAGAATCTAAAAAATCTGTTGGCATATCAACACCAGCTGGTATGTTAATTTCAGTAAAAGGCGATAATACAGAAAGAATTAAAATGTTTAGAAAAGATTTTATTTATACTTTATTTTGCAACGATATTCCAGAAGGACAGCGGGTTTATCGAGTAAATGGCGCAGTTGCTGATGATAATATTGAAAATTTATCATTACAAAATGAATCTCAACCTCATCTAGTATTTGATTTATACGAGACAAATGACAAGGGAATTATTAGACTTATAAGAACAAAAAAAGTTATTGGAAGTTTAAAAAGAAATGGATATCTTGGTGTTAATGTACGTGGAACAAAAACTAATTTTGTTCATTATCAATATCATCGCTTTGTGTTTGAAACTTTTAACGGACTAATACCTAATGGTTTAGTTGTTGATCATAAAAATGGTATTAAAACAGATAATCATTTGGAAAACCTAGATTTAGTTCCGCCAAAAGAAAACACAAGACGTGGAGCCGGTTTTGATGGTTCTAATTTTAAAAATCCAACCAGAAAAATAATTTCAATAAATCTCGAAACTGGAGTAGAAATAAAATTTAAATCAATAGTATCTGCGGCAAAATATCATAAAATTAATCCACGTCCAGTAAAATTTGTAGCTGATAATCTAACTAAATCAGCAACGTCAATGTTGACATTTGATAGATTTAATTTTAAATACGATAATTAATGATATTTTCTATATCATTTCGAGTTAGACACTTATGACTAAATTCCATAATATATGATCTCGATTAAATCGTAATGTCATCATTTTATTTGTATCAAGTTTTATTTTTTCTGCTACTGTTAATAAAAATTTGTCAGATTCGCCTAATGTTATCATAACATCAACAAAATAAAAACTGTTTCCCAACAAACAATTTCGAATTGCCTCAGCTAATTCTTTGTGATTTAGTATATTAACTCTTTGATGATATTTTATTTCTCCGAACATCTTATTATTTATTAATTAGATAAAAGATTATTATAATAATGAACTTAATTGAGAGACTGGCTAAACTATATTCGGGAGATTTTGTTTCAGTTTCAAATTTTACATTAGAAAATATTACTAATGACAGATTTGCTGGTTATACTGAAAATGATATTTTGCGTAACTGTGGCGATGAAGAAGATGATGTTGTTGTTAGCAAAAAAAAATTAAAGCAGACCAACAACTGGACGATATGATGTTAAGTACCATATTGATAAAAAAATAATAAAATTTAATTTTACTATCACAGATCATCAGATATTTTGGCAACTTATAAAACCTTTTTTAAACATAAAAATAACTGGACAACAAAGAAATATAAAATACGATTTTATTTTTGTTAAAATATTTAATTTAATGCCAGTTGATGATGCAAGAAAATTATATTTAATTTCTTTATGTAAACCAGTAAAATGTAAATCAGTATTAATAAAATAAGAAGAAATTTATAATAATATTATTCGATCGCAGTCGATGAAATCGACTTAGTTGGTACCCAGCTATTAAATTTATCGCTATATCCACACCATTTGACTAAACTTTTGTTGCCGCGCTTTTTAATAACTTTTTCAATAACAAATATATCTTGTTCTGTTTTCTGAAGTTCTTGCTCGTAAAAGCTGCCAGTTATAGACTCACCTAATAAATCTTTTAACGAGTATGTAACTGGTATTGTTAAAAGTACTTTATCAACAACAAATACTTCTTTGCTCCAGTTATGAGTATATCCTTTTTCAAATGTTTTTTTCGTCAATGAAATTCTAACTTTATCACCAACTTTAAATTTATGTCTGCGGTACATATTTTCGTTTGCTAATATTGGATTTGAAATCGCGTCGTTTGGCGACATGTTCCTTTTGCCAAGCGAAAGGGATCTGTGTTTCGTGTTATTATACTCGTCAACAATTTTTTGTAAATTGTCAATATATTATTCGTATTTTTAGCT
The DNA here is from genome assembly GCA_016617855.1 of Megalonaias nervosa. Lineage (NCBI taxonomy): Eukaryota > Metazoa > Mollusca > Bivalvia > Unionida > Unionidae > Megalonaias > Megalonaias nervosa. The sequence goes on along the minus strand of JAECUM010008611.1, from coordinate 4,167 downwards.
GTCAAATACTTGTGGATTTTCTCGTTGAGCGTGCGATTAAATCGCTCGACGACAACACTTTTTCCCTCATTTCCTGTGACATATTTTTTGATGTTATTTTGGAGCAAAAACTGCTCGAACTTTTTATTAAAAAACTCTGCTTCGTGATCAGTCCAGATTCTATTTGGGTTTCTTTCTGCAGTTGTTATTATTTGTTTTAGTGCATCAGTTATTGACGTTCCTGTCTTGTCTGAAACTGGCACACTAAAAGCATATTTACTAAAAACATCTTTGACATTAAAAAGATATCTTCTGTTATCGTTAAATTCAGCAAGATTTGACACATCTACTAAATCTATCGCCCAGATATCATCAACGGCATTTGCGACAACTTTACGTCGCGGAAACTTTTTTTTTTAGGTTTGTGTAATTCAGCTGCTAGATCATCATACAATTCCTTTTGGAGACGAGGCTTTCCAAGCCCGAGTTTATATTTTGCTCCAGTAAAACCCTGCACCAACTTTCGGTCAACCCTTTCTCGCATATTTATCGGTTTCATATCACGAAGTTCGTCCAACATTACCTTGTCGCAGTCCGATTTTGAGTTCTCGTGATCACGGTAGCAGATATCATGGCGCATTGCTATTGCATCAACTTGATTGTAAGGTTCTTGTCCTGGCAGCGGATTATCATTTTCATCTAGTTGTTTATCAAGCGGATTATAAGGTCCAGTATATTTATGTCCTGGCAATGTCCAACCGCCTTTTGGTTTCGGCAATTTTCCAATTAATTTATGTATATCTATACCTGTTCCAATTATTTCTCTGTTTTTGCATTTCTGACAATATGTAACAATTTTATTTTGCTCCAAACATAAATCTCTATCACAATCGCACTCGCATGTCATTATTTATTTTATAACTGACAAATTTTTCGGATAATATTGTTTCAGTAGTCTACTAAAATAATTTCTGGATAACCCGCTCCGGACAACTTTGTTTTTGGTAAAAACATACTTTTTCTTTTTCTACAGATTGCACAAATACTTTTCAGCATTATTCTATTATTTTTTGTTTTTTCTGTTTTTTCATCTTTATTTTCTGTTTTAGTTTACACTTAAGACAATATGTTGACATTGTATATCAGTGAGTTTAGATACAATTTAATGCAATCTCATCATTAGCGTGAGAAGGTTGTTTGTCAAATTGCAAAATAAACTTTAAAAAATCTGGATTTTCAGTCATCTGTTTAATGAACATTACGCAATGGTATCCGCAAGCGCAAGTTCCAACTGGTTGAATTTGATGAGACGAATAATTTATTATTTTTTTTTTACTCATATATTTTTTTACTGCGTCACTTGATGGAATTCCGAACGAGTCAAAATAATTGTTATCAAAAACAGCTACCCAATGTGTGCCAGATCCGTCATTAAAATCTTGTATATTTATAACACATGAACCTGGAGACGCCAGCGATGGAATTGCTCTAAGTTCATCTTTAGAATAAACTCCACTGAAATTTTTTACTTTTTTTAGTTTGTCAAGTATATCAAAATTACTTAACGCAGACTTCATCTCCTTGTTCCTGGCAACATTATTCCTCGTCCTACTCCTAACAGATTTGGTAACAGACTTCCCGCCAATCCTGCTAGTAACGGGGCTATTGGAATAAATCCACCTTTTCTCCTCGGTTGTGTCTTTTTTTTTTCGTCGTTGTCTTTCTTTTTGTCGTTGTCTTTCGTTTTGCTGTTTTTCGTCTGGGCATTATATTTATCAGTCACATAAAATTAAACTCAGAAAATTACAAGTAATTTTCCTAATTTTGTTACCATCGACATTCATACGAAAATTTTCTTTATACCACTGCCAACAATACCACCGCGAACGATTCCATAACCTTCAACTGCCTTTTTCGTTGCGTCAGATACTGCTCCAGACGCTGCTGCTAATCCTAATGTACCTAACACCGGCAAAATTTTAGGTATTAACGTTCTGGCCATTACAGATAGTGCCGGACCAAAGAAACCACCTTGTTTTGACATTGCAGTTATTTGTGCAACTCTTAAATTTAAACATAAGGTTTTTTGCGATCGTATTTATTTACTTGTTTTTTGGTTAACATTAATTTTGTTAAAGTACCTAAAACACCTTTGGTGTTAGGGTTGACCTTTAATGATACTTGCCTTTTCTTTGCAACAGCAGCTACTAATTTTTTAACTTGACTATCAGTTAAATATATTTCTTTTAGAATATATTTTGTCATTATATAACGATTACAGATTAAACTTGTACTGACATTTTACCTCCGACGGAGTCAATTGTAACAAATCTATCACTTATTACTAACGCATATACATAAAATGGTACGGCTGGGGCTGCTCCGAGCGTCCATGTAATTTCAATATCAGCTGTGCTGTCTACAGATCGCTCGCTATGTTTACTAACATCGAAATAAAATATTGGATAAGTGTACGAAATTCCTCTACTGATATCTGAGATCCATCTCCAACATCTTGATATTTTTGCAGTGCGTCGAGCAGGTACATGTAAGGTCGAGTAATATTTTTATTAGCGTCATCTGCAAAATTACATTCTATCGCCCGCTCCGGATATTGCTTTGAATTTATTCTAGCATATATTCGTCTAACATCAGCATTATAAAATATCGCATTATTTTGTTGTTGGTTATTACGCCGCGCTTGCTGTTGAAATACAGTAATTGCCATGGGTTTTGTTCACTTGATGTTGTTGTAACTCGCCATGTGTAGTCTGTGGTATTTGGAACTGCTGTTTGATATATTTTATGTTGCTGAACATAAATTCTGTTTGTGTGTTTTTGCAGCATATCATTTAATTCTGCCATTTTAGTGATAGACGGAGTTATTCGTGGCATCCACAGTGCAAGTTTGTTTATGACAAATTGTACCTCATCTCCGCCTGACCTAAACAGGCAGTCGTTTTGATCTGCTCGATCTAAAATAAGCGTATGTTTAACTCCACGAAATACTTTATTATAGTCCCTACTTAAACCAAATATTGTACTTAATGGCAGCATCATTGTAATTTGACGTGATCCTGCTGCAAGTGCCTTTCTCTTAGCATAACCATTATTGTAACGTTTATTTTTTTGCGCTAATTGCGTTATTAATCAAAGCTAACATTGCAGTACCGTTAGCAGCCGCAGCTGGTGGTGCTATACCAATATTATTACAAGCTGCAGTAAGTGAGACTCTTGTAGCGTTTTCATCAGCAGCCGCAGCTGGTGGTGCTATACCTAAAACATTAGCATTATTAATAAGAAAATTTCTTGTAATTACAAGATCTGCGGCAGCATCAGCTCCAGCAGCTAATGCTACTCTTAAAATAAATTCATTTATCGCAGGAATTATTGCACCACTTTCGGTGTCTTTAAGCCACATCATATTAGTTGCAGTTGATTTGGAGTAATCATCGGAAAACGACATAGTATTTAAGATTGTACTTGCAACTTGTAAGTGATTCGAAATATCTTCGACAGTTTGATTGGCCAGCTGATATCGAGCACCTTTAAATAAACAACAACCATCATTTATAAGAGCGACTTCTGCGTCAGCTGCAATTGCGGCAGGTGCGGCAGGTACTGTCATAATCCGGCCACGAACTTCCAACATTGCTTTATGAGGAAGCAGAAATACGTCCTCGTCTCTAGTATTAAATGTTCTAACGCCAGCCTTATTAGATTCGTTAGAATTTTCATCGAGATATTCAACATATTCAAATTCTGTTACTGTGTCGTCTGTGTCATAAGTTTCTGCTAAATCGAGATAATTTTTAACAGACATTTTTTTATTTATTAGGTTATACAAAATTTTGAGAGTGAAGCTATTTCGGTGTTGTTACTTTAGATATTAATTTTTGTATAATTTGTTCTCCTCGTGGTGATAAAAGTTTTTTTTGTTGTTGTTATCATTTCTTTTGTTGGTGCGATTTCTGAAATAGCTTGTTTGATTGTTGGTATACCGCTTTGCGGTGCGCCTTTTATTTTATCAGCTATTTTTTGTCCAACAGCAGTTCCAGCTGCAGATGCAGCTCCAGTTGCAAAAGCTTTTGACGCGTCAAGTGCAATTGGCGCAACTTTATGAGCTATTCCTGGAGCATTTTCTATAATTTTAGCAAATATATTTCCCAAAAATCCTCCTACTATTTT
>JAECUM010008610.1:0-49367 GCA_016617855.1 Megalonaias nervosa | reverse complement strand
CTCATCTTTGTTTACTACTTCAATATAAAAGATCAGATTATTATTATTATTATTATTATTATTATTGGTGGTGATGATGATAATGATGATTTAAATGTTGTTACATTTCAAAATTTCTGATAATCATCAAACAACCTATAATTCGAACATTTATTACGAAATGTTTCTTAAATTATCAAGACATTTATAGAATGAGCTACATCCGATTAAATTTTTACGGGAATGTTTTCTTTCTCTCATATCTACAGAGTTCGAAATTATTCAAAATTAATATTATCGTGTGGCTCTTTAGATTTTAACGATAGCAATGCGTCTTTGAATTATTCCTCCTAGTTTTTTAGTCATTTTTCAAAATAAAAAATTAATCTCTGATATTGAGCATTTTCATATCAAAAGAAAAACATTCTAAATATAAAATCATAATCTCAGAGACAACGAGAATTTATTTAAAAGTTGCGAAGTTCAGACGCAATCCCATTGGTAATTGTCATCTAAGTTATTTACATTACCACAAGAATTATATGTAAATATTGTAATGCAGTCATATGCACTCCAAATTTAGCGCAGTTAATAGGAATAAAAGAGCATTAATTATATGAATTATAATTTTCATGACAACAATAGTTTTACTGTAATCCGAATATCGATTACAAAATTCACAATACATTTCAGGCAAACTTAAAATAAGTAAAAACTGCTTTCGTTTTATCTAAATCAATATAGTGATGGGATCAGCGGGATTCTGAATGCTTAGGACACGCTTTTCCTGTGGAGTTACTGAAGAAAATTGTGTAGCTAAATTCTCATATCAAAGGTAAATATATTCAAAAGGTGTAAAGTACTTGCAAATAGTGCAAACATAAAACACGAAGAAACAGCTAACTTAGTTATCGAGGTAAAACAAAACCATTGTCAAAAACGTATCGCGAGTCAAGTTATGACATCAACAAGCAGATAATATTTATCTAGGCCAGCATGCTTCCTTACTACCTAAAGGTACGGTTGTTTGATTCAAAATCAGATGATTTAAATCACTTCCCCCAAGCATCAAACTTTCAAACCATATAATTTGTAAAACGTTGTACATATGATGGTAAAGTTCATTGATTTAGTGACCTAAATCACTTGTGAAAACATTAGAATATCTTAAATTAAAAATGTGAGACTAAATAAACACAAGTTGGATAGGCTCAACTAATTGTAATTGTGCGTTCGAACATAAAACTTTCATAACCTTCAAAATGTAATTCTAATTTCTAAATCAACACATGTAGAATGATAGAATCTGCTCAGGTAGATGCAGTTGTCAATTGTGTGTTTGCAGTTTGAATACCCCAATATTAACTATGAAGTAGGAATAGCATACATAAGATGTATGTACATTTGGTCAAGTGCCAGTAAGAATAAATAACTTAGCTGATCTCTAATTCAATGGAATCTGTGTATCTCTATATTATTGTCTGTGCAATGCCTGGAAGAAAATAAGATTGTGCTGGTCTCTACTTTGACAGGACTGTCACAACTTGAAAAGTTGGATGTCGTGTGGTATGTAAGACTAATAATAAAGAATTGCCTGAAAAAGTTACGATTATGAAACTGCACTATGAGGTCCGCAACGAAACACAGAGCAGTAGTGACATAGAAGGAGTCACGGTACTAATTCAGTTACCATAGTAAACCTATGCAAACACCATGATATTAAAAATTCAATGACTTAAAATTTCTGAGTGCGCATGATCAAACCTATATTTATCAGTATAGATGAAACCTCAGCTTCTGTGTAGAGGAAAGGATATGAGCCGCGGCAATTTCTGGACCTGCATGTGTTTGAAACATGTGCTTTCAATTCCGCACCAAAGAGTCAGGTGCTAATTTTAGAAATGCGTGTTCCAAACTCAAGACTGTTAAAGGACTGGAATTCCATCAATAAAACAATGTCTCTTTTTTTTTTCACTTACAACTAGGATAAGTTCTCAAAAGATTCTTTTTCCTAAAACATAACTTACATTATTAACCAATCCTGGCCACCCAAACCCATATATACTCTATTAAATGTTCACCCATTTCCAGGCTGGTTCCCATTTTTCCATACCATTAGTACCGTGTGTCCAGAAGCCACCTCTGTAACTGAGAAACTAGTCACTTCTGTTACTTCCGTAGTATCAAGAAAACGTGAAGCTTCTCCATTTCTTTCAGCACCACAGAAGCGGTTTATGCATGGTCATGGCATATTATAACATTGTAATCTATATACATTTTACAAATGAAGTGAAAAGCTAAATCACATAGTATAGTTTGATCTGATAAATTGCATTAAAATAAAATTTAAAAAATCGGATTAAAATAAAAATCATCATTCATTTTTCGGCCTTGCATGCTGAAGGTAATACAAGAGCGAATAAATTCAGTCACACGCTTCGGTCTATACAATTTATTCGTCATCGAGAACTACACCAAAAGTTTAAGTGGACCCGTTTCTCCTTGTAACAATAATGCAAACACATTGAGAAAAAACAACTGAATTTATTTGGGTTAGATCCCTATAATGGTTCACAACAGGTGCTGGCATCCAGTAGGGACAGTCTAGATGTACTGATCTTGGCACACCACATCTGTGATGAACTTACTGCATATCAATCTCTATTTGGTATGGAAAGCCATCGCCGCCAAAAATAAATCATTGAAATAATATAAGTACATGTAAAATAAACCAAGAAAACCTACAATTAAACAACCATGCTTAAAATATGATCAATACTAAAATAAAACAAATGAGGCACAAACGAAACAGACAAATATCTACAGAAACAAACAACATACCAATGAAACAAGCAAACACCAAACGAAATAAACGCTATTTAAACGATAAGATTAATACAGAAATAAAATAAACGAGACACAAACAAAACAGACAAATGTCAAAAGAAATAATCAACATACCAATGAGATCCAAACATCAAACGAAGGAAATGGTATTAACATGATAGAAACAAACAAACAAGCTGGTCAAGCTAACGTAAAATGATACAAAGTAATAACAGAAATGTAAAACAAATTCCAATTACATAAACAACACCCATGCACAAAACACTACTGAGAAAAGAACGAAACAAGATAGTCAAATGATTAACTTTGTCGAAAGAACAGAGGGCGCACCTGCATTGTAAGGGGGGATTATAGTTAAGAGCACAAAATATTTCAAAATAGCACATTATGTAGGAGAACAGGAGTTAACTAACGCTGAAAGGTTTCTCAATGAAGCGGCAGATTTGTTATCACGAGGGAGACTGTCACCGACCATTGCGATGTCCCCAGTGTCACCGTGAAGATCGCCCCTACCAACGCCCCGTGCCCCTGTCAAGATCGCCACTCCAATTGTCTCTCTCTACTTTGAATGTCTGATAATGATAAACAAGTACACACGTTTTATCCTCATGTGTGGAGGAATTTGGTTACAATACAAATAGAAAAAAAAAATGTTTAGATTATTAGAACTGTGTAACCTATTTGACAGGGTGACGATAACGGATATTTGGCCAAGCATATAAGCATCTTCACACGAGACTTTCTTTGTGCCACAGAGTAAAAATGTAGAATATATACAGAGACAGAAGACTTTAAAACTTCACACTCATGGGGTTATATGTTCGTCCAGTATCGTGAGATGGGAATTTGTTGTGAAAATAATCATCGTTACGGCTAGTAAGTGGAAAAAATCCCCAGAATTCAGGGATTATCCATAAACTGACTCATCGTTTTACGTTTTACGAATGAGATGTTTTATAATTTCGGCGGTGAGGCTGTTCCACAGAATTCTTGGCTGATCATTGTGAACAATGTTGCAATTTTTGAAAGTAACACGATTTTCTACATTTGTTGCCTTATTCAATTCAAATTTTGCTATAGTATTACAGTATTTATGAAGTTTAAATGCAGATATGCTTGTAGTTCCCGTTTTGCCTGTCTATTCTGCATAAGCAGAAAATATGTTTAATCGGTTGTAAAAGCAATGTTTAAAAGCTTGGTATTAAAATGCTTGAAAGTTTCATATCTTGTACATCAGTTCTTGTATTCAACTGAAAAGATAATATGAATGAGCATTAACAAATCTGAAATGAACAGTACTAATTAAGACATACAGTATAAACTAAAAAAACAAAACAAGAAAACGAAGCAGCGCTATTTGACATCGACGAAAAATACAGTACATGTACAAGACTGCCAATGTATGCACTAGGGAGGGTGTGTACGGAGGGCAATTTATGCATAACCGACTTGGCCTGCTTTGGTTGCAGCGAAAATTCATTACTCATCATGAAGAAGGGGTGTATAGTTTTTCAAAAAAAAAAAAAAAATTAAATTTAACGTTCGTAAAACGAGAAGTAAGTGCATAACACCCTTCTCTCTCTCTCTCTCTCTCTCTCTCTGAAAAGGGGTTCATAATTAATAAAACCACATATAAAATAATTTAAAGCCCCTCTATTACTCGTTGGTGATTTTATGAGATTCTAATGAATTTAACTGAATTAATAAAAAATTTAAAATAAACATTTCAACCAATTAAGCCTACTTACATTGGACACTCTGCGAAAGAAGTGTTTGTCCGCACTGATGATGATATTTGTGTTAGGGGTAACTAATGCCCTGGTCGATTGGAGTGGCGATCCTGACAGGGGCACGGGAAATATTACAGTCGTCGATAGGGACGATTTTGACGGTGGCACTGGGGACATCGCAATGGTCGGTGGCAGCCTCCCTCGTGATAACAAATCTGCCACTTCACTGAGAAGCTCTATAGCCAAGACTGGAGTTAGGCGTAAGCTGAACAAGTTACAGCATATGACCTCGCAGTCTGAAGGGGCCTCTCAAAATTTCAGAATTTTTAATTTGTTACAGTTTTATTATAATTTATATTTAAGTAATAATTTAACCCGTGATTTTTTGTATAATATGTTTCATCTTATGATCTATGCAATATATTTTATATAAATTACACAATTTGCATTGTAGTAATTAGGAAAAAAATCCAAGTTCAGTTGTTACACAGCCTTATTCTCTGTTAACACTTACCAAATAGGGCCTCTTCAGCTTCCCATAGCTTAGGGCCTCACCATGTCTAAATACGACCCTGTTTAAAGGACTCATGGTACTAATTCAATTCCCATAGTAAACCTATGCGAACATCATGCTATTAACAATTCAATAACTTCAAATTTCTGAGTGTTTATGATCAAAGCTATATTTATCAATGTAGATGCATCCTGGATGACAGCTTCTGTGTAGAGAAAAGGATATGAGCCGCCGCATTTTCTGGATCTGCATGTGTTTCAAACATGTGCTTTCAATTCCGCACCAAAGGGTCAGATGCTAATTTCAGTAATGAGTGTTCAAACTCAACACTATTAAAGAACTGAAATTCCATCAACAAAACAATGTCTCTACTTTTTTCAGTTGCAACTAGTAGAGCTCTCAAACAAACCTTTTCACTAAAATCTACTTATCATTATCAACCAATCATGACTAGCCAAGCCCATATATACTCTATTTTATGTTCACCCAGTCCAGACTGGCTCCCATTTTTCCATACAATTAGTACCCCGTGTCCTATAGATTTAGTTAACTCCTAAGTCATGTGTTATTTTGAAATATTTTGCGCTCTTGACTGTAATCTCCCCTTACAATGCAGGAGCATCCTCTGTTCTTTCGACAAAGATGATCACTTGACTATCGTGTTTCGTTCATTTCACCAGTAGTGTTTGCGCATGGGTGTTGTGTATATGTATGGAGATTTTTATTATTGACATTTCTGCTATTACTTTGTATCATTTTACGTCAGCTTAACCAGCTTGTTTCTTTCATGTAAATACCATTTACTTCGTTTGACGATCGCTCGTATGTTGTGTGTTTCTGTAGATATTTATCTGTTGTTTATTTGTCCTCGTTTGTTTCATTTGAGTATTGATCTTATTGTTTAAATACAGTTATTTCATTTGCAGTTTGCTTGTTTCATTCATATTTTCTTGCTTCAGGTGAAATTTGTTTCGTTGGTGCATTCCTTGTTTTATTTGAATATTGAGCTTATCTGAGCATTAATAATATTATTATTATTTTACAAGCATGTTTGTTTCATTGTAGCTTTTATGGATTATTTTAAAATTTCTTATATTATTTCAATGATATATTTTTAGCGGCGATAGCTTTCCATAATTTGGAGGGGGGGGGGAGAGCAAACGCGAGAATAGAGAATAATTTGGGTGTAAATTCCGCTGAGCTCATAGCATGACGAAAGAGATATAGAATCTTTACAGAAACGTCTGGTTACAGATGTTTTAATAAGTGATGTGATGTGATGTGATGTGATGTGATGTGATTATGATTTTTAACGTAGCTTTAACAATTTTTCAGTCATATCGCTACGATGTCTGCAGTGTGGCAGTTTATAGTGATGTCTAGCACTGGGGCATCATGCCGCAGACATGTAGCATGATGTCCCACCCAGTCACATTATCCTGACACCAGGCCGACCAGTCCTAACACTAACCTCTTAATGCTGAGCGCCAAGCGAGGCAGCTGTTAGTACCATTTTTGTAAGTCTTTGGTATGACTCGACCGGGGATCGAACCCACGACCTCCCGCATCCGAGGCGGACGCTCTAACCACTAGGCCACCGGAGCGGTGTTTTAATAAGTAAAACTATAAAACAGTGAACAACAGTTGTCAGAGAGCTCGATTTCAACTGCACACGTGCCTGGAGTTTAACTGTAGAAAACAAACAACCAATAAAACTGTCCTGCACCTGGGTACTATAGGCCAATGTTGTTGCAGGGATTGTAAACAAAACCTTTACAGTGTTAGCATTTGACATGAAATCTATCTGTAAGAAAATATTGGTTGATCCAAAGGAAACCGATAAATCATACGATATGAGACGTGAAGAGTATAATCAATGAGTTCTTAATAATGAAGTTTTTCTAATTACCAATCATTGGTACAAAATTGCTTTTATGTTCTGACCGTATTTAGTTTTTAGATCATAAGGAAAATAAGAAATAGACATTTTTGTTTCAATGGGGCGAAGTATCGTTAAAGTGTTAATGACTCAGAATGTTGTCACACGCATTGCATGTAAATTGTGTAAGCTACTTTTTTCTAACTCGAGAGGAGATCGTTTGTCAACACAGACAAGCCGCCATTGACAAAATATTTGATATATCATTTACTCTAAACTCATTTTCATCATGCTTGATCGGAATCCTCTAAACGCATTTCTATCACGCTTGATCAGAATCTGCTGATTAGTCTCGAGAAGTCAAACGAAGCACGTTTCCTCATTGTTGCCATGGAGTTAACATAAAGCCGAGTTTTGGCAAGCATGCCAATTAGATAACATAATTTTTCTTAAATCATCTGCCTAAGAAATTTGCTACCCTTGTAAAGTTTGTATCAGCTAATTTAGTATTCCAAATTCAGTGCAGAAAGGATAACCCTGCCTTACACGAAAACCTTATGGAGTATAAGGAAATAAATTCATTTCGGGATTATGACAATATTCATGTTTATGTTGATTTATGTTGAATACTTACAAGTGTCTCCTAAAGAACAAGCAAGCTGTAAAGAGAAAACGTTTCAAGAAAGAAATAAAAGAATACTATTATTTATAGATTTTAACAGCATATATGTCAATAGTGTTTTCTCGTCAGCACTACAGAAAAGCCTGGTAAAATGCGCAGCAAATTTGCCAGAAATGAAACAAAAATGTCAGCACTATGGTATTTATAATCAAGCAAAAAACGGCTACCTGTAATTAGGATCCTTTTCTTACAGCCATTTAGAACAGCTTTGTCCTCAATCTAGCCATTGATCTCTAAATTACGTTATATATTCCACAAAGAGCTGGGCTCCAATCATAGACATACTGCAGCCAACATATTTGTTGATGCTATGCTGTAACTAGCACAAAAAGACCGAAAGACATGATTTTAGAGAGTTTGACCAGTTATTAATGTGGATTCGTTCCACACAGAGATAGTTGCTTATTTCATGACTCATTTCAAAAGATCTACCATCAGAAGCTTCTACTCCATATCAAAGTCATTCCATTTGAGCCCCTTGACTCAAATAATTCTCGCCCAATCAAAACAATTTCTCCTCATCACTTCTGACTTATCTCCGTGGTAAATGGTCCCCACTGATAGGTAAGAAAACAAAACAAAAGAAAACACAAAAATCAAACAAGCAAACAAAAAACAAAAATTAAACAACAACAAATAAGGTTTCTTCAAAAACTGCGACTAACAAAAAGTGAAGGAATACAGTCTGAAAAGAAGCAAAATTACTGGTATCACATAATAGAAACATTTTATAAATATAGCATTATATATACATTCACTCATACAATTTGAAACATTTACGGTGTACCATTAACCATATACATGCGTGCATACTTCATTGAAGAACCTGCAAGATGAAAACTTCCATTACGTTACCCCATTTTTATATTGTTGTCGTGCATTTATTTGTGCAGGGCAAAGTCCAGAAATCATCCTGAAGAACTACTTTTCTACCTGGGAATTTATTGCGTTCGGTTGTGTTATCCAAGACATCAAATTTGATTGACCGTGGTACACTTCTTTTGTTATGGGGTGTAGTTCGGTGCGTTTCAGTTACATTGGTTGGTATTATATTATGACACTGATAATGCTTCACGCTCAGGAGTAAATTGCACTAAACTCCATACGCAGTGGTGAGATATACCCGGCCAATTTGTGAATTACCGTGCATGGTACGTTATAATCTATTAAAGACTTGCAACAAGTTTTAACTAGATGAGCGGTAAATCAAAATAACAGAGGAGCTTTGTTCTATAACACTATGGTATCACATAGGTTAGAGGAGTGTAAATTAGTGGCCGCTGCAGGATATGTCTCGAAAACGGTCACTACATGTTGTGTGTGCTGTATAATAACTGATCAAATTTAAGAGTCTTAGGTCAGAAGTTTTGATAACTCGCCCACAAAACTAAAAACACTGCTACTCGTATGAGAAGACGAGGAACCAATAACAGACCTAACGTCTGAGAACGGTTCGTTTATGATAGGGTACATATGTAAATTCAACTATTCAAAGTTTTGATGAATGTATCCCTAGTCATATGAATGTATGATTGCCTCACATATTGCAAAATTTGTTTGTACCATATGTCCAAGAATGAAGAGGGCACATCCAGAAAAGGGCTGAGATCAGGTGTTTCAGATTGGGTTGGTTAGCTAAGAGCTTCAATAATACAACGTAAAGAAAGAGAATTAAAATCGAATGAGCTGCCTACAATCAGCCAATTACAGGCAGACACCAATTAACACTAGGTAACTAACAGTCGAAGGTCACTATCTGACCCCTCAATGACTTAGTTCTAATTTTACGATACTATCTGCGCATTTAGTCATTTATAACTTATACTACAGCAAATAAGACATTCCACACCTTTCACCATACACCATTTAAGTATAATACTTATTCCAAAAGGCCATTTTTACGCAAAGTTTATCCGTTGCTTCGTGTCTTGTATGTATTGGCACACATGTCTACCAGTAAACTTCCAGTCTACTTCGGAGTGAATGAGATTAGCTTGTGATTGCTGCATTGAGTGGTTATTTCATTGAGCGGGGCTTTTCAAACATCGGTATTAATCACTACATCTCAACCCACCCTACTAATTATGCAATCGGATCATCCTCGGTCTTTTCCGTTAAGTTGTTTATTTTATGCAAATAATTAAGGGTCATGACCGCTACGGAACACGAACATTATAGTAAATGAAGAGATTAGTTGAGAAAAAAAAAATGTACGAAATTTTATTTTCTAAATGATCATGAGAGAAATCATTAGAAGGTGATCTTTTCTTAACTGTTATGCCCAATGAATATATAATATCCGCAATTCCAAACATTGGTCTCTAAATTTCTTTGTTTATCTGCGTTCTCTTTTAACGTATCATATATTCATTTCAACTTACCCATTTCATTCTGTTCAAAATGACGAACTTTTAAATTTCTTGAAAGTCATTGTTCTCCAATAAATCTATAAATAACTTCATGAATTACAGAACTCACTGAAAATTACAATCTCGTAGTTGACGTTATGTAATTACAGGAGGGGGACAAGCAATTATTTCAACTGGAGACATTTTCCTCGTATGAAACGAAAGATCCAAGTTCTTACACTTAATCGCGGACCCTCACAACAATAGTTACTCTTCTCCGATTTTAATTAAACGCATTATTAATCACAAACAATGCCATCGGGACTCGTAATGACAGCATATGACTTTTTTCATGGAATTGTCTTCATTCAGAGGTGTGTTATTTTTGAGAGGATTAGACGATTTTAAAGTATTACCTAGTAGAATGTGTGTGTGTGTGTGTGTGTGTGTGTGTGTGTGTGTGTGTGTGTGTGATTTGGATTTTTAACGTAGCTTTAACAATTTTTCAGTCATATCGCTACGATGTCTGCAGTGTGGTAGTTTATAGTGATGTCTAGCACTGGGACATCATGCCGCAGACATGTCACATTATCCTGACACCATGCCGACCAGTCCTAACACTAACCTCTTAATGCTGAGCGCCAAGCGAGGCAGCTGTTAGTACCATTTTTGTAAGTTTTTGGTATGACTCGGCCGGGGATCAAACCCACGACCTCCCGCATCCGAGGCGGACGCTCTAACCACTAGGCCACCGGAGCGGTCAGTAGAATGTGTGCACGTCTTAGGTTCTGATTCCAATACAGCTTTTTTCAGACTTCGTATGTGAGAAGGCGATCTTGTGTAGACCAATCTCAAATGATGTCCATAGATGCCAAAACTTGGCATAACTATCATTATGGCATCAAAGACCTCTGTTTGACTAATTTTGGCTGTAGTAAACTAGAAAAATGCATCAGTATATTGGCAGAACACTGGTCAACAAAGATTGTATCGACATCAACTAAACTTCCTATGATTTCTGAAGACGTACAATTTATGCTAAGGTAAACGTAGGGTACAGATTCCCCGCAATTCTTTTTCGGTTTTACTCATGGATAGGATAAAAGAAAGAACGCCATCTATGTAGTCAGGATGTGACTAATAATCAGTGTTCAGATAAGTATGATCACTGAAATGCCTTTTGAAAACGGAGAGTGTTTCATATTAAAATAGTATAACGTCATGAATAGTAAATTTCAGATTGATAATTACTGGAATAATGATATATCAAGTTTTATTCTGCGTTCGATAAAAAGTGACGTGCTGCTTGGTATCTAGTTCTGCTGGGCACGGGCAGAAGAAAGTCAGACTTAGGAATTCTAAAAATATTACATAATCATTCACATATAGCATCAGCTAGAGGTAGATTGTCATTTTGACCATAGTTTAATTGATTTACAGATGGTAGCAGAGATGCTAGTTCCTTAACGAGAACAAGGTATAGCCTTGCCCCCAATAAAAGCACCAAATTTAGGGGTGTCATTATAATTTTCTTGTTGAATAGTTATATAAATTCCAATAATTTGATTCGAATAGTCTCATCTTAGCCCGTGCATCTCTGGATAGATATGTTCCGTCTCACAGTGTCAGTCCGCATTTGACTAAAAGCGTATCTCGAGATGAAGTCCCGGCATGATAGTTAGACATGATCCCCCGCAGAACTGACAAATGGCAGGTATCGAAATAACCATGCCTATGCTAGTTGGCATAGTTTTTAAACACAGAACAGCTTCTTTTCAAACCATGTTCAGACCATTAACCTTTTCAAACACTTTTAAACATTTACAGTTACAGTGATTTTAACATACGACCAAAAGAGAGAGAGAGACAGTCTTGATACACGCAAAACCTTTATGATACTTGTCAGTCTGGAAATTCTAGCAGATGCTGTCGAACATGTATTTAAAATCTGCTGTCGAATAAAAAAAAGTCTTAAGTATTTCGGCTCGTGTATGACAATTACATTTTATGCGACCAAAAAAAAAAAAAAATAAAAAAAAAAACAAAACAAAAAAACTAAAACAACAACAAAAAAAAAAAAAAAAAAAAAAAAAAAAAAGCCAAAATAACCCATCCCCGCTTCTACAGGCAATTTTAGCACACGACCAGACCCACAACGCTTCCGACTGTTTCAATGTTATTTCTGATATTATCACATAGGAATAATTAAACTTTTCGGATTTTCCCATGACCTTACTGGCTGCTCTTGTCCAGGTCTTTAGAAAGTTTTCTGCATTATGTGCACACACAATGCTTTGTCTCTGAATTACCTGTGGAGTTAAATGCGTAATGCTTGATATTTTAACATTCGATTGTACTCTCGATTTGGAACACTATAGACAAATCCATGACTAACATTATTCGCATTTCTGTCGACGAGTACATGTAGAAGTTACCCTGCCGACTTCCTTTCCCATGAATCTAATTTCATCACATAAACTTTTAAGTGAACCATTGTGTTCTCGTGTTCTATTGTCACGTCAAAGTATTACGTTTCTCCCCTCTCATACCCCCCCCCAAAAAAACAAAAACAAAGCAACAAAACTACGGACCGCATCGTTCGCGAATATTCCTTTAAGCACCTCCTCCTTTACCATAATATACCTGATCGTAAATATGTATATTCTCTCCAACTTCCTTATTAATGATTGCAACCCTAACACGATCATCTTCTCCTCTTGATATTGTTATGTATATGTAATTTAATTGCTTGTGTGTTAGTTTCTAAATCTTTTTTATTTTATTTTATTTCATTACATGTTATTGTAATGATAACTTTATTCACTGGATTTGACATTTTTCCAGCAAATTCAGTTCAGTTCTGTTAAACCTGATAAACAAGCAGTGGTAGAAACATTGTATCTTTTGGTGACCTAGATTCAGAGCTAGTTTCGATTTTGTAGTAAACAACTTTTTTATATTTTTTTTATTATTGACTCTTATAGTAAGATTTATTTAGTAGAGTCAAAGCCGTACGTAGCATACGTGATAGTCGGCATGTAATGTTTCTACGTCGCTTGAAAGTGATCACGTGACCCCATACGGGTATCCGTTCTGCGCTGTAGTTAGGCTTAAAACTCACGTTATTATAGTGATTTTGGGCCAGTCTTGCTTTTAACCTTTGGAGCTCAAAGGTGTTTTTGTTGTGACCAGTTTGAGTTGAATTTTTATTATATTCAATTTAAAGTAGTTTGTTTACCCTGGAAAATACTAGTGCTCATCAGAATTCTTGGACAAAGACATTTATTGGAAATTATTCGGAATTCCAAACTGGAATATTATTCTTGGTGATTCAACAAAGAACTGTTGACACATCAGGACAAAGCAGGTTATTGAAGACGTCATCGCCTTCCATCTTGGAACTTCATCGGGATTCGAACTGTGATTCACTTAGGACTTTTTATTGATAGGACTTATACTTTTTAATTATTGAATTAATTTTTTCATTTGATTCATAAACCGTAAGTCCTTTTTCTAATTTTTAACTTGTTTTTCTAGGGAAATAAATTATTTGTTAAATTTTACAAAGCTTGTTGGTTTCACTCTTTTCTTTGCTACTTTTGTACGAACCTAGACACGTAACAATATTAGTGTACATAATAAAGATTCTTCCAAGCACACCTCTATAGCATATACCCTGTCGCTTCATCTTGCAACTCCCGATTGACTTATTCAGTTCCTTCTCTAAAGATAAGATTAGCAATTCATATGTATTGTGTTCTTGTTAAATGTGGCATTGATTATAATTTAAGGGGAATATTATGTTTTCTACTATAGAGATTTGATTCCTCTACCTTTAATGACTGCGGTCACAGAAGCAGTACAATGGAATTTACGTCCCAATCACGATGAAATTATCTATGACGTTAGAACAACAACAGCAACAGCAGGAACAACAACAACGACAGTAAATAATAACAATAACAATAATATTAATAGGAATATTGCGTCTGTTGTATTGTTATCCGCTCTTTTGTTGTAAACTGCCCTTTAGCATTTTTTCTTCTCTAGGCTTGAGAACTCTACTCAACAGTAGCGTAATGTTACGACCGAATTTGCTACAATGTTAAAAAGCAGAACCTACATATTGAATTTTAAGTATTGCTACGTTCGGTGCAAAAATGACGTAAGATAGCGAGACAACTTTCCGATATCTCTGTGTCAGTTAAGGACAGATAATACACGTTAGCATAGAGGTAAGTCAGGCAGCTCTCTGTCTTGTCTGTTAGTTACGGACAAATGTCATTTGTTCGTGTAAATAAATTTTGTCAGCCTACGTTTTTTAAAATGTCAATCTAAAATAGATAACATCTAGCATGTAACGCAAGACAGACACGAGCACTGTCTCTGAATAAGGTGCCTTTTTCCCAACTAGAACTAGAATGGGCTGAGCGACTGCATCATGTCTACTACTGAAGGTTACGTTAGTCGTCCCTTCGTTGTGTCCATCTTCACCAAAATTAGGCATATTCTGGACAGGAATTTTTATATAAGCGGTTTTCTGGAAGTAGACCCAAGCATAATTGTATCTGCAATGCACAGAGTTCTGTTCTCTTCGTTACCGGCATGAAATTATCTTATTCTTTGTGAAATGTAAATGTTTCCATTTTGTTTTTTGTTTGTTTTATTAATAATTCTTGTATGCATGCCATTCAAGCATATTAATTATATGTGTCTGAAGACATTGTAGCCATCGTTACAATGATACATTTGTGAAATTCTCCGTAACTGCGTTTCCGTTTCATTCGTATTTTGGAAAATTATAAAATATTGAATTCACGGATTGTTCTATATCTGTTAGAAATATATATCTGGTGAATAGGAAAACGTGTATAACTAGGTATTGATTCTTAGTAAGTTTGTCATCACTGTTTGTGATTATAACCTCGAGTTTGTTACTGGACAAGTTTTTCATTGATAACCCTTCTTTTGGAAACGAATTTTGTATACACTGAGATTGATAAGCTTCGATTTTTCGGTGTTTATACTCTAACATTGTATTGTTCAGAAATATTGGCTTCCTACTTTATTTCAAGTACATTTTACTTAATTGGTCATTTAGTCATTTGCAGATATTTATATGATAATTTAGAAACAGTGATTCGAGGAAAAATGTGAAATTGGTTGTCACGTTTGCTAAGCCCCAGCTATAAAGTCATGTATAAGCTATCATATACTGTCTTGAGAATGTTATCGCGGCCATGTGTTTTATGTCTAAAGGTTGCCGCGGGTTGGTGTTGAACTCTTACGCAGTGTTACATGACCGGCCGTAGACCGGAAAACTTGAATCGGCAAAGGCGATAGATCGCACCATCTCAACAAAGGCTTGTAGTTATCACACCTAGGTGTTAAAGATTAGTCCCAAGGTCAAAGGGAAGTCCACGTGGTGATCGAGGCGCGTTCTCAACCGTCCCCACGTTGACAGACAGCGAGAGCGACATTGTTCGCTAAGTGGAATCTGAGATAGAGGGTGTGATTACAAATTAGATCCGAATGATAACTTTCATAACTCGTAAGCGAAGATTTAGTTTCGCATGGACAGATTGCTAAGCAATAGGGTTAGTCCGAGAGAGCCACTCGTAATTTGGCGGAAAAGCTTAGAGGTAGATTCTAAGGAAAGAAAAGGTTTAGAAAAGGTCAGTAAGTTATTTGCTCGATTTTTGCAGAATATTACGGCATTATAATTGTAATTATTTGTGGTATGTATATTTGATTACTAGTATCGTTTAGTATGTAAAATTACCTTTGTAGTGTTTAATTTACATGCGTATTTGAGAAATGGACTAAGCTTTACGTAAAGACTTATTAGATGCGAGGCGGAATTATGTAGATTGTTAGCTTGTGGTCAGAATTAATTTAGTAATTCGCTATTATGTTACTTCATAGTAAACCACTGCATTCATTAATGCGTTATGTTAGAATTCACGCATGCTTGAATTTTGAGTTTGGAAGATGGTTGAAGTATGTAAGATTAGTTACTATGGACGTATGCGTATCTCAAAACATGGATATTTGAATATTTGTGTACTTTGTATAAGTATAAGGTAAAGGAATGCGTCTAATTATTGTGATATTGTTCAGTATAACGGGATTAGGAATATGTGTTGATGTGACGCAATTTATTGATGTATGTATAAGAAGTAATTGATACCGTGCTGTATTATGATGTTTGTTTTACCATGCAAAAACGTATGGGTATCTCGATGTGAACGAATGCGTGATCGAAAAAATTTAATAACCGTTATCTGATGATAGGCTGTGTGTAGTGTGAGATGAGAGGGCTAAGGAAAAATATTGTCCCGTCCTTGTGTTTTCACAGGAAGCTTTTTAGGGGACAGAGTACTTCCGGTTCCATTGAGTCCCTAGTCTCCAAGAGATGGAGACGGAATTGAGACTAGCCGAATAGTCGAAGTCGACAGAAGTCTAGTCGGTGGAGAGAAGATGGATAGAAGGTGGAGGTGGAGGAAAAGGAGTCTGGAGGAGAAAGTGGAGGAGGAGGAGAAAGAGTATAGAGAAGTCGAGGAGGAGATGGAATTTGGAGAAAGTCGGGGAGGAAGAGAAGGAATTGGGAGAAATAGGAGAGAGAAGCTACCACTGATGAGTAGAATACATGGACAGGTGGAAATCGATCTCACACTGCTAATCAAGTGATGCAATAGGCTATTAAAGGGTCGAGCGGAAGGAGTTTAATTGGAAATTTGAATCACTTGACTATTGAATTGTTATTAAATTGTTTTTCATTGAATTTCACCGTTTTTTGTATATTTAATCAACTAACCGTCGGTATTGCTGAATGTGGCTTCGGAGCTTTACATCTACCTTTCATTAATTTAACTTCCAACCAAAATCGAGCCTGAGTGGGACTTCTACAATAGTTTAAATAAAATACTGGAAGCACCCCACCCCACCATAAAAATCACTCCCATTGGTAATTCTTAATTAATTTTGAGCTAAAGTAGAATAATTTCATCTTTGTTTTCAAATGTAATTGTAGATGCAGAATGTTGTTTGTATTTAATAAAGCATAAATGTGTTCTCTCTTTTCATTTTATATAGTATTGAACCCGATACCTTTTGCATTCTATAAAAAAATGTAACACTTTATTTCGAATTCCTTCAAAGGTATAAAACCTCTCAAGTCACTTCGGTGAAGAGAAGGTCAACATGTTCTCACAAACTCTCGCCTTTTATGGCTAGCGAGATCCCTAATCCACGCAAAAAATTTTTCAAAACCCCCAACAAAATAAACAAAAATAAAATCATTGGAATGGTGGTGTGAATAAAAGATTCGGGATAAACTAGCAGACAAAACAACTTACATCATTATACTTGTACACAATAAAATTCAATATCAGGACAAACATTTATCAAATGCCTGGACTCGGGTTTTGAAACAGAATGCATCATGATGTTTCGTGACTACTCTTGGATCAGTAATGTGACAAATAAAATCTCACTGTAAGGGTGCAAATTTCTGTCGATCTATGAAGAGCACATTAATTTGGGCAGGTGAACGATTAATTAGATTTATGGGGACCGGCGCGTCTTTAAATCACCATAATGCACTGATTTGTAATTGTTGTGTCAGGAGAGAAATGATTCTTAATTGAACATTTGTTTATTTAACCATCAGACAGACTGATCTTGTATCGGAATTGTCAGATTTTGACATTTTCCAGAATTAGTTATTTGGGAATTTAGAGGTCACGCAGACTGCAAATTTGGCGCCTAGTAGAAAAGGCGGGAAAGATATTTAATCCGGATTGGTTACCCTAGATAAGGGGCATGATTCCCACACGAAATCCTTGGTTTTAATATATCCCGTCACAAAAGTTTATTCAGTCTACATGTTTCTGCAAGAGAAAACAAAGGTAGGAGACTCCGAGGTCGAATTTAGAAGAAATTCACTCGTAAAATAATTATCCAAGGGATCGGATGTCTGGAGAGTCAACGGACACGATTTTGGCGGTAGAAGCGAGCGACGCTTGAAAACACAAGGTATTTTGCGCCAGTCTCATGTAATTCGTTGAAATCAATATAACTATTTGTTTGATTTATTTGCTTATATTTGCATCAATGTATTTGTTTAATTCGTAGATCAGTTTTTCTTGATATGAATACAACTGTGTGAGTTCATCTATATGAATCCGTACGATGATATTTTTTATATAAGTTTGACGAATTGTTTGAATGTGTCATCTTGTTTGTTATAGGAAAATATGTATCTAAGAATTTCATGCCTTACCTTAGTTGATATGAGTTAAGAGAATCCGTGTGAATTCACCGATCTTAGATGATTTCACGTATGATAAAGTCTTGAGTGCGTATTGACTGAAATTAATGTTGCTAAACCATGAAGTGAGATTTCATATATGCTAGAGACTTGAATGTTTGTATTCACTAGAAATAACGTAGTTAAGGCATGTAATGAATTTCATTCATTCATTTGTGTAATTGAGACGAGACCGGAACTGATGTCTCGGGGGGATGTTAATGTGAGTCAGGATGAAATAACCGTTAGGAAGTACATTAATCTGATGAAAGTAGGTTTGTTTATGGTCTGCCATGTTTAGCTTGACCAGATAGCCTTTGGTATTTGTTTGAATTCCGATAGAACTATATCTGACATAACGAGAGGGGGAGTAAAGATCTATTCCCAGTAGGATATCTGACATAAGATTTAGGTTGCTTCTTTGTTTATTTTTTAAGGTGAAATAGCTCTACGGGACGGACCCACGTACCAACCTATCAAAGTATCTACGTATCACGTACTTACATATCCACCTACCCACACAAAGTTCAAGGGCCGAAAGAGGCGAGACAATAGAGAGTTTGGAGAAGGGAAAAGTGGAAAGGACCAAAACGAACAGTCACAGAAAAGTTGGAGAACAGTCACAATGAATTTGGAATGAACCGGAAATAATCAGGTTATGAAGTTGTACCAGGGCAATGACTTCGATTGTTCACTCGATTCTATGATGAACTAATTCTATCTTTTAAAACAGATCAGCTATTTATATAAGTATATTTGTGTTCTGAAATTCGGTGAATGATTTGTTTCAAAAAGAAGTGTATCTTTCTAATGTAATGCATTGTCACGGTTATTTATGTAATCGATTAAAATTGTTATTTTTTTTCATGTACGGGGGCTCGTGTCATTCTGTTTTATATATCTGCTCAGATCTCTATCTGTCCCACCTATAAGTTTCACACTTTATATTGATATTTACTCGATCCGGGAAATAACACCGAATGCGATCACTCTCTAGATAACGATAACCAAAATTCCACTACATCCACCCCCAACAAAGCGGGGGAGTACGTAGCACTCACCCTAGACAGTAAATGGCGGTGAACATGAAATATCAGGCATTTTGTTTAAGCCAGATTCACATAATTTCAAGGAGCCGAAATAACCTAACATACGTATTTTCTGAATTTCAAATAGAAAGTTGGTATTCAAATATTTATTTAGTACCTATCTAATCGTTTGGCAGTTTGCAAAAGAAACAAGGCACATATTACCTTGTATTGTAAACTATGCAACGCATAATTAGTTTAAAATTGAATAACGTCAAATCTGATAAATATCCAGATATTCCACCCGATCCCTACATTGTTAAATCATTTAAGACTAAATTTGTTAACACTGTTAAGGCCTTCAGGCGTTAACAACGTATACATTTATACTGTGCGCATACGAGTTATGCCTCTATGGCTTAACATTGTTAACTGCCATTAGGAATGCTCTTACGCATGTTCGTCATTATTTTCTCTCAAAAGTCCGGTCACTAAAAAGAACGCCTTTTTGTTTATGCGATCAAACGAATACAATGCAAACGAAATTATGAATCACAGATGTAATCATAATCTCAAGAAAGCCTTTTTCTATGCATTAACCAGATATAAAAAATATCAACTGTTATCAGACGTTATTTTAATCCGGAGCAATTATAGTCAATCCCATATATCAGTACCACCACCAACAATCATCTCATCTCGTAAAGTTATTTCCAATATATTTCCATATATTATTCAATTTCTTAAGGTCATTACACAGAAATGAAATTATGACCATGCTTAAAATCGGACGCTATCCTTTACTATATTTTCTTCAAAATCAATAATGCTGACCTCAGATTCATATATCACTAATATATGTACGCGGGCCAGTTGACCAGGTTTTTGAATATAACCATTAGGATCGAAGAGTCTGCTGTTACAATATAGCTTGCTGCTCCCTGCTTTTTTCTGTACAAACTATAGTTATTAGCATATATTATAATTTATTTCCCTCGTTCCATTGCCTTTTTGAAAATTACCCAAATGTGTGCTGAGAATCCCTTTTACCCAAGCAGCTGAATGGTCCACCCTTAAACTTGGTTGTATCTGGGAACTAGTTCCCTGATACCAGACCCTGGTAGAAGTAACATTATGCGGTTGGTCAAAAATGTCAGACTAATGTACATAAGAAATTCCAGAGGCTTGCAATTAACGTACTGTATACGTTTGTAAGCAAATTAAAATGGCCACATGTCAATCTGGTTTTGATTGCAACCAAATCATTTCCCATGGAAACGTTTGAGATATGGTCTCGCATTTAAACAAAACAGATAAATCGAGTTTCTGTCTATCTTTACTGTCAGTCTTCAGCACGAATACGGACATTTATTGTCGTACAGAGTTTGAAGATAAACATTGAAAATTACACGTACACATTTGATTTTGAGTCATCAACAATCTGATTAAAGTCAGATCTCCACCGTTATACATGAAGATCTGACAGTGCCCGCATAAGGGTCATGTTCTGGAAACTTATATTGTTACCATAATCGCTAATTTTATCAACCAGTCAGATAAAATCTTATATCTTCGCGTTTTGAGACTGAGCAGTGTGGATGAAGAACATGAATGTGTACCGAACGATTTGATTCACTTTCAGATTTTTGGCTAATTCAAAGGTCAGCAGAACATGAACCTTAAGTCGTCGCCGTGAAATCTTCACTTGGGACAGCGGAGATCTGGTTTTAATCAGACTGAGTCATCAATACCCCCTAAGATTAGATTAGATTAGATTCGGATATCTGTGCTCAGTGTTTTCGTTGTGGCCTGGCCAGGAACGGGTGGAGAGTGAGAGTGGTTTCAATAAATACCATAGAAGACAATGAAATGCTGGATTTTATAGTCTACTTCTATTAACATCGACACATATTTGAATCCTATCCGAACATCTTCAAAGAATATTCAGTGGAAAATATGATATTCGTTTCAGTTTAGAATTGAATGTTTAACCTAAGACGTAGAAAACTCAAGGCAAACTTTTTATTTGTAAAAGAAAAATCGCATCTATATGTGAGCAAACAACTTCGAGCTTCGCTCGACTTCGTCTTGGTTCTTTCTCTACATGAATTTCAGTCTAGACCTTTGTAAAACTTATCTTTCAAAGGATCATCGAGTACACTACGAGCCTAAAAGTGGTATTTTGTTGATTGATCACCGTATCAGGTTAAACGTCCAAACACGTAAATTAACGTAAACAGTCACAACTACTCCAGTTTCGAAATGTTAACAGTTTAAATGTTTGCGTTCACGCATGAATTGTCTAATTATAACCAGTTCACTTTTGATTTAGAGAGTGATGCATTCGTTTGTATTTTTGTTTATTTATTTTTTCTTCAGCAGGGAGTTGAAACTATTTTTGTTAAGTTGACTGTTTCGAATGGCAGTGGTGTACTAAGCGTAAATGTTTTTGGCTGTCCAAGACCTCTAGCGCCCGGGGGTATGGCGCCCCCAAGACGTCTGGCGCCCAAGGCACCCCCCCCTCCGCGTCACCTCAAGTCAACCTTCATAATCTCAAGATCAGTAGTTGAGGTTGATTCATCAACTGTGTGCGTGGCTATCGAACAATGCAAATATAATGACGATATTTTAAATCGTTTTAAGTCTATGTAGTCATCAATACGTTGATAGTTTCCTTTGTAAATTTATTGCAGTCGATGAAGCGTTAGGCGTGTTTTGACCTGGGAGAATAAATACCCACATTTTTATAGCTGAACCCTTTTGTGCTCTCGGTATAATTTCCTTTTGGGCGGCAATTAAGTTGACGGTAGCTATAGTTACCAGTGTTCGTGTCGATAAGTTTATCGCTGAGCTTTGAGATAATTTGAATTCCAGAAGCCTCGCATAACAAAACCTCGCAGGAAATATACTGTTCGAAAAAAATTACGTGTCAAATTTCCAAACCCCGCTCTCGGTGTGAAGGAATAAACATTATACTTAAACAGCGTTACAAAGTACCAAAATGTTGTCTGTAAAAGATATACAACGCATTTTTCAGTTTATGCAACTTCCTTCAATGCTGCAAACAACAAAGTATACATTTCTTCTTTAGTAAACACATTTCAATACCTTACATTAGGGGAGTTGGGCGGGGGGGATAGGGGCCCCAGAAGTAAGCGGGGGGGGGGGGATAGGGGCCAAAAAAGAGGCTCCTGTAATTTAAGCGTTTGCAGGGTATAATTTTAAACCTGTCACTGTAAAGAAAAAAAAAAAAACATTATAGGAAACGTCTTTACGCTTTTACTAACATTGATTATGAAGATTTGTAATGGAAGCAACACAAAATCTGGGGCATGGGCTCTTGCACTAATTCTTTTTTTAAACCATTAGTTTATCGTATCTAAACTGAAATATACATGTGTCTATGTTTACACGCATACAGAGAGATTAATAGCCATTTAAACAAACCCAATCAACAGTTTTTTGACAGAATAAAGAAACGTCGTCCCTTTGCATAAGGTCAGAAGTCAATCGGAGTAAAGATACCTTGTACTCAGTGTTAATACAGTTTTTGTCTGTATAACCAACCCCCCCATTCCCCAACCCGTCCCCAGTTAAACACAAAATGCATGAATTCGGTTTCAATTTATCATAGGCATCACCTTTCATATAACATACGTAAAAGTTGTATTTCTGACTGTAATTGTCGAAGCTTTCCAACGGAAACGGTTAATGGGTATTCTGAAAAACCTTTAACCTTTGCAGCCCTTCAATGCATAAAAACGAGCATCGTTTGTAAACGGCCGGCGAAGTGTCAATTCAGCTATTGACTACGGGCTAACTAGTCGATTTAATTAAACGTCTATTTATTTAAAAGTATATAGGAAAGAAAGCCAAACTTTCAGACCATATCTCTTTAATTCACAAACTGAAAAAAAAAAACCCAAAAAGTTTAGGTCTTTTATTGAATGTAGCGTTTTCCATTTTAAAAAATAAAAACCCAAAGATAAATACAAAACAATGTCATGATGGTTAATAAAGCAAAGGACTTAGTTTTTAACACGTATTTAAACATTTCTTGTCAACATGGCGAAAAAATGTTCTAATTTTTATCCGAAGGCATCGAATTGATTCTTACACGAAAATGGAAACCATCATTCGCAAACATTTTGACATATTCTAATCGCCAAGCAAAGTCTTGGCAATGTGCCAAATACAATTTTGGCATTGTGCCACCGCGTGCGGCTTTTTAAACTGATCTAAAATTAGATTACCTCTGAAACCCACGAGGCATGGCCAGTGACTGCAAACGACTATCAAGTGTTGCGATAATTATGAAACAACGTGTCAGTTTACAGCAATTATGGTAAGTGAAATACGTGTTGAAAGTAGACTATAAATAATATCCACTGACAGTTAACGTTAACTGTGCAATTTTCTGATCAGCGTCTGAAGCAGACAATTGCCTTTCCTAAGCCCGCTTTTCTTAACCCACACTTTCAATGTGACTTTGAATATTTTAAAAGTTTGAGTATGAATGAAACGTGGGCTTATCATATGCAGTGGCTAGTTAGTAAAGTGGCAGCTTGATATCGATGTATTTTTTCGTGCATGAGAAGGTAATGCGTTTGACAGATCTGTCAAGCGTTATGAATGGAATATGTTCATATGAGGGCGTTCTATTGTCAAATATGTAAGAGTTGTGTCCCTTGATTGTCAAGTTTCTGAATCCATATTTAATTTTGTACAATACCGCGTCGGTAATTAGTTACATCGGTGTCGCAAACCCCCCCCCCCCCCGGCAAAATA
Organism: Megalonaias nervosa; assembly: GCA_016617855.1. Taxonomy (NCBI): domain Eukaryota; kingdom Metazoa; phylum Mollusca; class Bivalvia; order Unionida; family Unionidae; genus Megalonaias; species Megalonaias nervosa. Next base: position 25,261 of record JAECUM010008610.1, on the reverse strand, counting down.
AAATGCATTATTGAAAATCGAAATAAACAACAGAGCGTTTTCATGAAGATTAAGTCAGTTTGCCGGATGAAAAGACATCGGTTAAACATGTAATGCATAGATGTACGTAATATTTTTTTTTAAAGCATTAAGATGCTTTTTTTTCATAATTTTTTTCAAACATTAAATGAGTGGAGTTTACTGTTAGCAAATAAGGAGCTTGATGTAGGAGCTATTCCAATGGTGGATCCAGAGCAGATCAAACTTAAGGTGCCAGGATCTGTGACACAGAAGGATTTCTGTGTGTACAGAATCAGAATTATTTTACTGGTAATGGATAAACGTAAAAAATAAATAAATAAATAGATAACGTTACAGTACATTTCCCACATATCTGTGTAGCTGCAACACTCCACTACACTGCATAATATGTAGGTGTTATGCATGGAGTATTATTGTTTTAATCATTTCCTCTTTGATTATAGATTGAGTAATGACTAATTGTTATTTGTTTACTTTTTATGGGAGGGGGGATGGGTAGCTCATCGTCAGACTCATAATCCAGTGGTAATGGGTTCAGTAATCATCAAGCTGGCTGCTATGGTGTGTCTTTGGGAATGGCACATAGCTCCCATTTCCTTGGCTTGATATAGGCAATGATGTGTTAAAAGTGTCATTAAGACATACAAATACAACAACACAGATTTTTTTATATGAGTGATTGGATATTAATTGTTTTGCCATTATTTAATATTCAGACCACATGACTGAAAATTGAAATGTTGCTGATTTTTCCATTTAATTTGTCAGAAAGGTGCTAGCATACATGTGATTCTGCTGGTGGTAGGACAAACATACCATTTTAAAATAGGTCCATAAATATCAACACATGTTAGGGTTATACTGATACTAAAATCATCAGTGAGATTTGGAATTATGGTACTCTGGCACCAAAACTTCTGGTATGGCATAGACAACCTCTGCTGCCAACACATTTGTCAGCTGTGACACCAGCTGTACCATTAACATAATGGGGTCACTGAGCAGGTGTTCGTATCAGAAACTGAAATTAAATACAGTCTATGCATGTATCAGTAGGTGGTATTTGGAAAGCTGTAAAAAAATAACCCAAATAATATAATTAGATAATGGAAGTAGGTTGAAATGATGTACCAGTGCTATGTATTGATTACATATAACAATGCACAACAATGAATAAAATTTGATACACATCATTGCATGTACATGGTCACATCTAGGATGCACAATTATAAAAATTCCACTAAAATTGAAATTTTGCACAAAATTTTTGAATTTGTGAAGGTGTAATGAGGCAGAAAAAGGGATTGGATGAAAATGCCATGAATCTTGCATTCATCATTTCCAAAAAATGTAGAAATTATGTTTTGCTACTCTACAATATTGCCATTGTGTACCATCATTTCAGTTGTTTGAAGAGTGATGGTAGCCATGGAATGATGAATTTGGTTGAACAACCAGTTAAGTTTCTTAAGCAAAACAAATATCTTGTCATATTAAACTGAATGTGATCAATGTTCATTTTGTTAAGGAAAATGCACTCCTTGTTAAGTCTACTTCGGCATTCTTCAGGTACTGTTACTCTTCAAAGAGCTGAAATGTTGCCGAGTTTGAAAAATGCAGCCACTAGGCTATTCCTGGATCTGCTCAGTAAGTGAAGAAGAAATCAGAGTAAAATATAGTAGGAGTAAAGCCATTTGACTGAGAGCTGTGCCACAGTTTTAGTATGGGCTGTAAGCTATGTGAGGTATTCATAAAAATTTGGTGTCAAATTTTTCTTGTCAACACAGTCAGAACCGAGCTTCACAGCTTTTCTCTCCCTTCCACCACATCATACATACCAGGGTTGACATCTTAAATTGATTGTCTGACTAATATCATATCATGCACCAGTGGATCTTAATTGCAGAAGTTGACTGATTGACTTGGATGCTAATGATAGTAATGCAGGCACATCATACATGATGTTCAACTGTTTATTAACTCAAATTCCATGTTATACTTTCAAAGCACAAGTCTGTACTCGAAGTGTTGTTGGAGATTCTTTATTTCAGTTGTACTTTCATGTGACAGGAATGTTCAGGCATTCAGCACTATTTCAAAACTTAAGGATAGGTATACAAGTTATTAGCTCTAAAGTGAACATATATATATATATATATATATATATATATATATATATATATATATATATATATATTATTTTCACATTTAACACTGGTTAAAAAAGATGGGATACACTCACTCTTGTTCTGCTTGCATTTTTTTTTTTGTGTCCAATAGAGAGGCCCCAACTATGAACCACATGATCCCTCATTTTTTTCACTTTAAGAGGGGGCAGTGCCAAAATTGACTAAATCGTTGATGCAACCCTGCATGTATCAATTTGATGGCAGGAATAATATGGAAGGAATTACAGCATTATGTTAAAAACAGAAGATAGAATGAAATTTCCCCATTGTATGGATTTGAGTATAAGAGCAGGATATGACCAACAAATTCCATTCACTGCACTTCCTGCAGTTGCAAAACAACTGGCCATTGAAGGTTAAAAATAATTTGTACAAGGCAAGTGTTGGTTTTTATCAGTCCTTCACCATTTCTGTTGATGTTTGTAGCAAATGAGAAAAATTATCCATGCATGGATGCATCAGTAAATTGGTTCAGCCTTACAGTAGATCTGCCATTACTGAGGATTTACTGTAATGTATGTTTAAATGGTTCTTAGCTGCTTACAGAACAAGAACAAAAACCACTTAGATGTTATTATTTCTGTCAAATCTGGATATTGGCTTGTCAGACTTTGGTCCTGATCTGGATTTCAAACTTAGTGGAGTTGTGAAATGGCAGATCTGGGTCTTTGCATTTTGCAGTTTGACTAATCTTAGAAGAGAGTATATATGGTAGTACTGCATCAGGCCACTGTTCTCAAACATGTTTCCTAAGTCAACAATAACATTATATGATATTTATTTATACCTTACTGAACTTGGTCTAACTTACTGAAAAAATATTGATGGCTATTTAAGGTCAGCTGTGGGAAGCCTCATCAGCACTCTTGTTGAATCTGCCATATTTGTTCATTCCTGAATGCCATTTTATTGGATCACATGTTGGTATGTCCTGTCATTATTTTATTTATTTTTTGGATGCAGTTTGATGAATGATCATAGTTTCTTCTAACTAATCAGTGATTAATTAATATTTGATTAATTGGTTGATTAATGTCTTGCCAAAACTAGCAGGAAGAGGACAGGATTAAGTTTCAGTAACAAGGGATACAACTCCAGAATTGTAACTGATTAATTGATTTACATGTAAATGACAAACATTTTGATGAAATGGTATTTATTATAATGAGAGTATTGTTTGTGAAAACTAATAAATAAGGTTTTAACCAAAATGCATGTTAGAACAAATTTGTGAAAGACTGAAGGTATAATAAAACCATACTTGTGATATCTCACAGAGTAAAAAGCTTTCAGACATTTTGAACCATCTAACAGTCTCACTCACTGAGTTCCTTTCTTACTGAAAAATGCATATATTATGCTTGAATTTTTTTGGTCTTTGAATTGAAAGGTCAAACTTTGCAAATATTTTTGAAAAATTTGCAGTTTAAGTGAACATGTAGATGGATTGTAATAAGTACCTTTTCTGTCATTATTATGTGCATATTCCATACAATCTGTAGCTTACTAAATGTCTGGTCAGGAGTTCCATAAGATAGCTTCTTTGCATTTTGCATAACTCTACATGGATGACCATGGAAAAAAAAAATGATACTATGCAGAACTTGCAAAAATCTCACACAATATATAGTCAGGTCTCACAGACTGATATTTTGAAAACATCACAGGGATGAACATCAGAGCAACCAGACTTCTTATAGATGAGCAAATCCTTGAATGCCCTCTAGTGTTCCGCACTAGACCTATAATAATAAAAATATTGGCATTTGTTAAATTTAGAGGGACACTGGAAGTTTTTTGGGATTGGAAAATGTTCCCTGAGCATACTCAAGGTGCAGCAAACACTAGACTGATAATGATTCTTTCCTGTTCATTACTCAGTTCAAGGAATTAGGATAAACAAGAACAAATTATTTGTCATTGTGTCTATATATTAGCTGGATGCCATTTAAGATTTCACACTGGAGTTGCACTTTTTGCACATGATTAAAATTTTATACAAAAGGTATTTGCCTTATTTTCCATTTTGTTAGTTCCTGTTATAAAAAGAAATGTGTATATCCTTTGTGATTTTAAAGAGCATACAGTTGTCTTTATTTTCTTACCTGAATATTGGGATTGATTTGGGTTTTGAAAGTTCACAGCTGGACCTTGCTTCTGAGGTGCATTTCATAGTAAATTGCTACCTCAGCCTTGCTGTATTCACTCCCTGAACTTAAGATGTAAATTAATCTTATCCCCACCCTTTTTATTAGCGTTTTGATGTTTTAAAGTGCAAGTGCCTTTACTTCGAAAAGGTTTTTCTGTATTTCATGGACTGGCAAAGGTTGTGTACATTGTGTTGGTTAAAGTGCATTTCTTCAACAGAGAAGCATCCATACTCATCATTCTGCTTAAGACAGTGCATAGTTTTTATGTCTGTCATAAAGTGGAGTGTATTTATGATGATTTTTGTGCATGTGTCGGTTACAAGTTTGATTTCCGCAGATTAACTTAGTTGCTCACCATCTATACAGTACTAAACTATGTGGATGGCATGCACTTAAGTTAAGGAAGAACCATATTGATTTTAGGTTCAGAAGGTGAAAGTTCAAGGTCACTATGAAGAAGAAAAATGTTTACTGTACAGTAACTTTTGTTCTACATCACAGACCACGCTCAGACCTTGTAAATGACTTACACTTGGGGTAAGGATTAAGTCTGTTGATTTTAGGGCCAAAAGGTTAAAGGTCATTGTCAGTCTGATTGAGAGAAGAAGCAAAAATCTTGTATAAAAGTTTCAGTTGTTTACATGGAGGACTATTAAATATGGAGAGGGCTTGCTTAAAACCATGGAATGGAATCAAGAGAAACAGATCGGCTTAAATGAACTTTAAAACTTGGTGGGTTGAATTTAGTGCTGTTCTGATTAATCACTTGGTGTAGCATTGGTCACTTTCGGGGAAATTCCCAATATATGGATTTCCGTTTTTGTGATTGAGGGTGTAGAGGGATTTAAGAACATTGCCCATATTTTACCACAGGTACATGTGTATGAGTTCATCACAGTGCATCTGTGAACTTCTTTGAAATCTTGGGGATAACAAAACATTCAGGCTTGTTTTGGTTGGATTACTCATTTGCCAGATTTTCCATAATTCAGCTTGGACCATTCCAGTGGCCTAAGTGGTTAGAGCCTCCATCTTGGATGCAGGAGGTTGCGAGTTTGAACCCTGTCTTAGTCATACCAAAGACTTAAAATAATGGCACTAGCAACTGCCTTGCATGGCGATCAGTAAAAAGAGGTTAGTGTTAGGACTAGTCAGCCTGGTGTCAGGGTAATGTAAGTGGGTGGGACATGATGCTACATGTCTGTGGCATGATGCCCCTGTGCTAGATATCACTATAAACTGCTACACTGCAGACATCATAGCGATATGACTGGAAAATTGTTAAAGGTACATTAAAAATCCAAATCACACACACACACACACACACACACACACACATGCATGCACACACACACACACACACACACACACACACACACACACACACATCTGGAACTTAATGATCATTATTATTATATTCAGAGCTTTTTTATCCTGAAATTTACTTATTAATAATAATAATAATAATAATAATAATAATAATACTACTACTAAGACTAAGTGCGAAAAGAATTCTGTTATATTTTAGATTTCTCTAAAATACTTCTGATTTCTTTTTTTGTCATATTCATATTTTTGAGTTCATGTTATTTCTGGAAAGTTTCATATCTGTTCCATGTTGGATACATTTCGTGTCATTTTGGTTTTTAGTACTGACCACTTGGAATACTTCACAGTTCTTCAGTTGATAATTGGAATTAATTGAGAATATGCAAATTCATATATAATGACCCAGCTTTTTTTTTAAGTCTGTGAAAGGATTAAAATGGTGTCTTTTTTGTTTTATACTTGGTGTAATAATTATAGTTTCTATTCAACCACCCTTTGTTTTATGGCATAGTGTTCAGTATGTTGATACAGTTTATGAGATAGATATACAAGTTCATGGTTTTTAGATTTACTGGTCACAGACCAGAAGAGTTTATATCATGTTTCATCATCCATCATCCATTGTCTGTTGTCCTTGGTTTATCCATCCATTAGGACAGGTTATCACTATTCTTCATAAACTACCTGAAGGATTTCCATGAAACTTTACACATATTTGTCTAATGGTCTAGTTGGACGTAAATGAAAATGGTGCCACTTGGACATCCAGTATGGTTGCAACAGTAGCCACCTTGAAAGTCTTTGTATGGCTACTCCACCTGATTGGATGGCCATATCAGAACGGAAATTTCAGTAAAAGACTTCTTATGATATCAAGTTGGTCCCAAGTGAAAATTATGTAAATCTACTATGATAGCAGTTTGAAAACCTTGCTATCGCTGTTTTTGAACAGAAATTCATTTCAACATTAGGTTTTGACCAGAAGACTTCCTGTGATGTCTAGTTGGTCCTGAATGAAAATGGTATGATTGAAACATTCAGTATGGCTGCCACAGTGACCATCTGGAAAATCTTGTTATTACTATTTCTCTTATATGAATGGTCATGGGTTCTTTACTGAAAGACTTCTTATGTGTTCTGTTTGTGCTTAAACGAAAAAGGTGTTGATTCTACCTTGAATATATCTGCCACAAAGGCCATCTTGAACATCATGTAATCACAACTCCTGGCTGGCTGATCATGTCAACATTGTACTGTCAGGGAAAGACGTCTTATGATATCTAGTTGATACTAAATAGAAATGATACTAATTTGATATTGAGCAATCTTGTTATCATTAATACTTTAAAATGGAAGGTCATATCAGCATGGGCTTTTTGCCAGAAGACTTTTTGGTCTGTAATGAAAATGGTGCCAAGTTGACAGCCAATCTGCCCACCACATCAGCTGATTTGAAAATTTTCTTATAGCTGAAGAATATCATATATGGTTTCCACACTCATCAGCTAAATGAAGCATTGGTTTTATTTTGAAGTCCAGGTAATTCTTTGCAACCAATATAGAGTCAAACCCCATCAAGAGACTCTAGGTTGGTTTTGTAACTGATAATATTGGCTGAATGAGAATTGTAATTTAAACCCCTAGGAGGCACATTATGTAATGGTAATTCGGAAAATTCAGCTTCATATTGTTATTATTATTTTTATAATACCAGCTTTTTGGAAAGAAACGTTGTGTCTGTGGCTATGTGTGCATGTGTGCTTGTGTATTCCCATCATATTCTTTATTAGTGTGAAGACTTTTGCTGTTTTTGATGCAGCTGTATAACTTGGCCACCAACATCCTTGTGGCCTGTAGACTTGCAGTTAGGTTTCCAAATTTGTTCATGACACCATGTGCCCTTGAGCTAGATTATGAGTAAACAAATATATATATATATATATATAATGCTCAATCTTTTCAGTTGATTAAGATTTTCATTTCCCTTTTGGCATTGTTCTTCAGTTATAAAAAGTGTATGATAAATGTAACATGTTGTTAATGATTGTCTTCAGGGTTCTCAGGCTAGAGTCAGAGGGTTGACAGGGTAAAAAGCATACAACATTACCCAGATATATCATCATAAGTGTCAAATCAAAGGATTGAGAGAGTGCCCTAGCATTGAATGGATTTTAATTGCATGAATGATCCTTGAGAGTCCGTGGTAGAGGGTCAGAAGGCAGTACAAAACAGGATGTCACTTAACCATGTTATCTTGTGTATTAAAATTGAAACTTTTATTGTAAATGCAAAAACGTCTGAATTGTTTAGGGTGCAGCTTTCAGACTCAGCAGGTGACTTCCCTTGCCAAGAATCTTTGATCCACTTTGTTTGCCATGGATCCTTCGCATACGTAGGTTAACAAAGCAGTATCTAAATCTCTGATATTAAATTGGATGCAGATGAAAAATAAACTTGTCCAGATAAATTGCTTATTATGTTTTCCCAGGACCATATAATATGGAACAATAACAGTGGCTTCCTTACATGGTGTCACATCTTGCATTTCAGATTTTATGGCATCTGACTGTCCATCCATCTCTTATCAGATTCATTCTTGCACAATAGATAGAGTTCTCCATAAGGATGCAATATTTATACATGTAAATGCCTTGTTTTATTTACTGCCTGTAAATGTTTACAAGACTGGTAAACTTAAACAAGAAAATAAGTTGCTGTCAGGAAGTATCCATGCCAGTCAAATAATATATTTCCACATATCAGCTTAAGAGGACTGTTTAGTAGGATTTTTCAGTCAATTCTTTTATTAAGAGCAAAAGTTGGTAGAATTGGTTTTAGTGCACATTTCACAGCAGATGATCTTATTGGTGATGCTGATAAAAAAAATTCTTTAAACTACATTTTGTACCTTGAAACACATGTTTGCAAACATTATTAGCATTTGATTAGTGGCATTTTATTTTAAAGAAAAACCATTTTAGGTTTGTAAGTTGATTCACAAGAGCACTCCATGCACATGTCCAGGCAGTATGTCCAGCTGCGTCATTAATGTTTTTTTTTTTCATCATTGACATAAATAGCAGTTAGAAATAACATGATTATCAAGGGATTTTGTACAGAAAAGTCAAGCTATATTCAGCAAAGACATGTTTTGCAAATTAAATCCCGTAATTATAAGAGGTAAAATATGTACAGTAAATGAAAGAATTGCTAATTAGGTGGGGTATGTCATGCACATTATAACAGCTGCCAGCTGTTCAGTAAGTGTAATGGGTAGATGTGGGGCTGGGTGTATTTCTAATCATTTTGATTAAACAGCATGGTTTTGATCATTGTAAATTTTGTATATATTTAGAAATTTTTGTAAATATTGCAGCCCAGATCTTCACCATCTACAATTACCAATCATTCTGGATGGCTTGCACTAGGGGTAGAAGGAGGATCTTAATTGATCTTGGGATCAGAAGGTCAAATTTCAAGGTCACTGTGTTTGAAAGAAGAAAAATGGTTTGTGCAAAGTAACATTAGATGTACATTACAGTACTGAACCAAGTTTTGTAGATGGCTTACATTTGGGGTAAAGATGAAGCCATTCATTGTTTTGGTTTAAAGGTCAGAGCTCATTAACTGTTAATGAAAAATTGTTCCTGCACAAAAAGTTTGGTTTTTGATCATTTACCTTACTGAAAATTTGTTTATCACTTTCCAGTTGGGTAAGAAAGAATCCTAAAGATTTTGGGGTCTGAAGGTCAAGGTCACTAGCAGAAAGGAAAACAAGAAAAAAAGTTATAATTCATTGTAACTTTAGTTCATCGACTAAGTGCCTGGCCCAAAGTTTTTGGAGAGCTTGCTTATTGATGTTGGGATCAAAAGGTCTGTGATAAAGGTCTTTGTGGCCTGAAGAAAAATGTTTTGCAGAATAACATTCTTTTAGAGTATGTTCCTTGACCCAACTTTATGGATGGCTTACACTTTTGGTAATTAAGAGACCTAATGGTTCTGGGGGCTAAAGGTTCGATATCAAGGTTTTGATAAGTTTAAAGAAATTTAAGGGTTTCAGGACAGTAAGTTTAGATCAAGATTGTCTATCTTGACATAAAGGACTATTAGGCATGGAGTGGGCATATAATGCGGTATTTACACAGCACTTGCGTTCGTTTAAATCAGGGTATTTTTGTGTATATTAGAAGTTGTTATGGAGAATACCTAATGGATGTAATTAGCTCTTATTGTCCAGTTGATTTAATTTGCTATGGGCAGTAACCATTTCATTGTACAAAGGCACTTGTTCAAAACACAGCTGAAGCGCATATATCAAGGGTCAGTGTGGAATAAAATTCCGATAATGCTTTGCTAAGACCAAAATGGTGGACAAGAATTTAAACAAACCCGTGCAGATATATTTAAGGCTTCTTCAGGAAATATATTTGTTGTGGGATCAAATAATTTTTAGAGGCATTGTACAGTTGGTAAGAAACCTATATACAGAATTAATCTACAGAATAGTCATGATATCACAATAGATAGATAATATTTTTATAGGTTTGTTTTTAACAATTCAGAGAACATAATTACACCATTAAATCTTGTATTTAAGTTTTGTGGAAAAAATGAAAAGATAATTTTGAATATGCTAAATGGTATTAACGTTGCAGTTCTAAATAAAGCTTTCAATGCACTTAGATCTGTATTCAACAATGAGGTGTACAGAGAGCAGCCATACTATACAGGCAGTGTAAATTGATGTGTCACGTGTACACTTTGTTTGGTAAAGAGCCGGTATGCTGGTAGTAAATGTAGGGGTATATACAGTGCTGAAAGTTGTGCATTTCAAGCGAAGAAGTAAGTGACTGAGACATGAAAATCATATAGTCACATCAAGTTAGGTACCCTTGTGGTCAGGCTTTCAATAGAGTGTACCAATGGTAGATGTATGGGACTCCTCATTCCAAAACATACCAAACTCCTCTAAAATGAGTTGACTAATTATGTTGTATTAACCATAGCCAGAGGTGTGATTGTCAGTCTGTGAATTTCAATGTGAAGGATGGAATATAAAGTAGGAAACTTCATGTAGTTGGATCCAAGTCATAGGAGATAAGTTAGCTTGTGAGTTTAGAAAGTTTGTAATTTGGTCAGTTAGTCAGTGATTTTAGATTGCCAGGTGGTTAATCAGTTATTTAATCAGTTAATCAGTAAGTCTTTGCATCAGTTAATTAGTCAGTTCTGCAGCTCAGTCATTGAGTTCAGTTTGGAATAGAGTTATAGTGATCAATGTAGTGAACTGATGACCATGATTGAATTCTTTAGTTATATAAAGTTGATAAAAAGAAGTTTTAATATGGTGCTAAATGTTAAAATGGACATGGTGAATTGTACAGAATAACATGTTTGACTAAGTGAAACTATATTTTGAATTGTTATGGACAGTATGAGGTGGGCAGTTGATGTGCTGGTACAATTGTGCAGTGTTTTTATATAAATGTCATGAAATGGAAATGATGAAATTTTGTGAGCTAATACCCAGTGCACACATAAATCCCCCCCAATAATGCATTAAGGTAATGTGGTAATAACCTTGCTACATGCATACAGTGCCACACAGCAACAGACACATCACATGCAAAGAGAAAATGGAAAGAAAGTTGCACTAAAAAGGTAACATATATACAGTCTTGGCTTTACTTGGGTAAGAAAGTCACAGGTAAAAATGTGAAAATCATGTTTAGATGCAAAAATTCAATGGCACAGGTTTTTATAATAGAGGATTGTTAGACGAATGAAATCTCAGGTATTTATGTAATAGAAAAATCAATACATATAAGCACTAAATAAAGGTGCTGATATATTTACCTTAGAGAGATTTTAGATTATAAAACTTACAAAGAATTATGCAAAGCAAACTGAATGCAAGCTCTCTCCCTCTCACTCTCTCAGTTCTTTTGACATGAGCTCGATTTGATCTTGTCATGGGTATTGGGCAAGTAGATTTGTTGAGCTTGGAACATATTTTGTTTGTTTGTTTTTATTATAATTTATCGAATTTAAACCTGTTGACTAATGATAAAGCCAGTTTCTCTACTTCATTTTTGCTTGACTGGTCATAGACCAGAAGAACCTATAGTATGGTCTGTTGTCCAACATCTGTCCATTTGTTAGCACAAGTTTTATTTTGCAGCTCCTCTTAACTACTTGGAGGATTGCCATGAAACATCTGAAGCATATTCATCCCATGATCTAGTTGATTGTAGATGAAAATGGTGCTGCTTGTAGATCCAGTATGTGGTGGCCATCTAGAAAAGCTTGTTATTGCTGGAAGGTCATATCAACATGGAATTGTCACTAAGACCTTATATGATGTCTTGTTAGTCCTGAATGAAAATGGTGTTGATATGGGGTCCAGAAGTGGTTGTCACAATGGTCATTTGAAAATCTTATCTCAACTCCTCTCACATGGATGGTCATATCAACCTATGCTTTTCACTAAAAGATTTCTTATGATATGTCCTAAATAAAAATCGTGTTGATTGAAAGTCCAATATGGCCACCGTGGCAGTCATTTTGAAAGTTGTCTTATCATAGCTCCTTCAGGACAGAAGTTGTATTGACAGGTGGTTATCATCAAAAGACGTCTTATGGTGTTTAGTTGATATTAGATGAACATAGTCTGATCTGACATCTAATATGATCACCACACAGTGGCCATCTTGTAAATCTTGTTATCTCTACTCGCTCTGAATGGATGGTTGTATCATCGTAAGGTTTTCCTGAAAATACTTCTAATGATGCCTACTTGGTAAAATGGCACCAATTTGATGTCCAATATGACTGCCAAAGTGACCGTCTTTTTATTGCAACTACTCCTGCATGGAATGTCATATTGACATGGTGTTTTCACCAGTAGACTCATGATGTCTTCTTGGTCCTAGATGAAATTTGTGCTGATCTGGGGTCAAATATGGCTACCACAGTTGCCAGCTTGAATATCTTATTATCACTACTTTTCCTGATTGAATGGTCTCATCATCAAGGATTTTCACTAAAAGACTTGTAATGTTTTGTTCATCTTCAATTAAAATGGTGCTGATTCGATGTCCAGTGTGTGGCCATCTTGAAAATCTTGCTTTTGCTGTTAAAGGCAGTCATTTTGATGAGGGGTTGTCATTAGAAGAGTTCTTATGGTGTCTTACTAATCTTAAATGAAAAAGGACAAATCCTCAATGTGGCCACCATGGCGGTTATCTTGAAAATAAATGTAGTGTTATCTCTATTGTCAAGTGGATGGCTATATCAGTATTAAGTTTTCGCCAGTAAACTTTTTATGGTATCTAGTTGGTCCTAGATTATAATGGTGACAGTCATCCAACTAAAATGGCTGCCATTATGGCTGTTGTGCAGTCTTGTTGTTGCAGCTCCACTTGAACAGATGATTATTATGACATTTTGACCAAAAGACTTAAAATGATGTCTTCTTTATTCTGAATGAAAATGATGCCAATCTAACATCCACTATTTCCACCACAGTAACTACCGGTAACTTGAAAATCTTGTTATCTCTGAAGAATATCAGGGACAGTTTTAACACTCAAAAATTTAAAGAAGAAATGGTCTTATCTTGAATAACTGAGAAATTGTTTTCCCAGTAGGATATTAGTTCCTTTCAAGGAACTTTTGATTATAGTTTGCAAAATAGTGTTTTCATAGTAATCCTACTAAATTATTAGAATTCATTTTAGCCTAACTTATATAACAGAAGAATTAGTATAATTACATCCTTAACAATTATGAATGCTTTTCATGATGTTTTTCTTGTGAGTATCATGCTGAATCCCATGCAGAGATGAAATGATATGGTAGGAGGAGCCTGTGTCATGATAAATATTGCATCATCCCTCCTATATTGCAGTATATATTGCATTGCTTTCAAACTGTATGATACCTCAATAAACCTAGGTTATGAGCTACTTGTATTTATGTCACCTTATATGTTACATTTTAGTGATTATTTGTTTGATTATGGAGAGTCTCTCTTGCAGTGATATTTTCAAACTGAGTAATAATCAAATTAATAGATACAAGCATCATTCGTCATAAAATGTATTCGTGAGACATTATTATAGTGTGGATTAGTTCCGTTACATGACTGCCCTGAAATTTCTCAATACTGTCAATCCTGTCCTATTGGTCACATGGACATAGCAATCACGTGGTCACAAGTGCCATTCTAATTTCTCCCTGTTAAAGTTCCTATATAAATGTCCTGTCTGTAACAGGCACCTACCTTATGGAGTCAGTGGCCCAGTATTTCCTATCAAGCGGTGGTTTCTCCCTGGCTCAAGGTCAGCAGTGGCTGCTCAAAGTATGCAGTTTAAACTTTTCTTTGATGAGCAAGGCATTGTTTAGATAAAAGCCTATCATATGAATTGATATGTTAACATTTCATGTCTCACTTGTACTCACTGTACTCCAGTGATGGTGTCAGTCTAACTTAGAGGCATCAATATGTTGGGTTCAGAAGTGAGTCATTAACTTTACAGGAGAAGGTTCAAAGCAGTTCATTTTCTGCACAGTTGAAAAAGTAGCCATGTAGTTCCAACAGAAGTGGGAGTTGGGTGAATTCAGATTCAAGGGTTTGTTACGAGTACACAAAATAAGGCAGATTTTGAGACCAAAGTTAATTTTTGGGAAGATACATGAGTCACATCTCTTTACATAAGGGCCAAGAGTCATTCAGTATTTATAACTTGTCAGTAAGGGCAGACATAGTTTTGGTTCATGTGCCACAAAATATAGCCATATATGGCTTCTTTTGATACCCAACTCTTTCAAGGCATCTCACATACGCTGATTGTCTTTTGATATCAGCAAGTTGAGCAACTGGTCTGTTTATGAAGCAAGAATAGTTGGATGCAAGCCTAATATATGGAAGAGGAATACAACCTTCAAATGCCTGTTTAGATTACAGTAGTTCATCCTCGACGAAGGTGACCTTCAATAACATCACGAGGACTTTCCAATGCAAACTTGGACAGTTGCAAGACTCATGACGGAACACCAAGGTAGATAAGATTTTGTCCTATGCAGGCAAGATAGAGGAGAACATTTATGGTACATTGAAGACAATCTACGGGCCACACATTAGGAACATTTCCATCACTATGTGCTAATGGCGCCATACTTCTCACTGACAAAGAAAATATACTTCAAAGATGGGCAGAACACAGCAACAACATCCTAGATCAACAATCAGCCAATATTAAGGAGACAATTATTCGATTGCCTGAAGTTGAAATCAACACATCTCTAACAAAGAAAATGAGAAAGTGACTTGCTATCAGTTGGCAAAACACCTGTAACAGATGCTTTACCCGCAGAAGTCTGCGAAGCAGGGGGCTCACACATGTCACAGAAACTAAATGAACTCTTTCAGTCAATGCACACTCAAAGAACTATGCTCCGGGAGTACAAGGATGGATCCTTCACGATCCACTTTTGCAGTTGGATATGTAAAAAGCTAGATGGCGAAACGCGTTATAATTCTGCCGAATCGATTTGTGCCTGGAAGTCAGTGTAGCTTTAGAAAAGGATGGGTGACCACAGACATGGTGTTTGCAGCTTGTCAACTCCAGGAGAAATGCTTGGAAAAGAACTACTACCTGTACACAAGATTTGTCGACCTGACAAAAGCCTTTGACATAGTCTTGGGGAAATCGGGAAGCTCATGGCACACTTTGTTAAATCATTGTAATTGGTGTGCCTTACCATAATGGCATGTTAGCTCACGTCTTACACGATGGCGAGTCATCTGATCCTTTCTTAGTCGCCAGTAGATTTGGGCAACGCTTTGTGTTGACCCCGACACACTTAAATATGATGTTCTCTGCCATGCTTAAAGATGCCTTCTTTGACTATGACACGAGGATCTGAACGTATATCAAGCGGTTCTATTTAAAGAGACTGGGGGTAAAGAGGAAAGTACAGGAAGTGACTTTTCGTGATTATTTTTGCTGTTGACTTCTTTTAATACTGTATGTGAGTGTGACATGCAACAGATTGTGGACCATTTCTCTTCAGCTTGTGGCAGTTTTGGTCCCATAGTCAGTATCAAGAAGCCTGAGCTTTCTGTCACAGTAAGTGGCCAAACCCCCAGGCAATGGACAGCGATGACCAAACCAACTACATAACTGAGCAAGTGTAGCCTTTTGCAGAGTACGTGCAAATGTGGGGGAACGCAG
The DNA here is from genome assembly GCA_016617855.1 of Megalonaias nervosa. NCBI lineage: Eukaryota > Metazoa > Mollusca > Bivalvia > Unionida > Unionidae > Megalonaias > Megalonaias nervosa. The sequence goes on along the minus strand of JAECUM010008610.1, from coordinate 9,337 downwards.
AGGCATCATTTTAGAAACAAAACTGAAAAGTCGGCAAAGCCATTTTATTGACGACTCTGCTGTATGTATGCGAAACCTGGATTGTCTGCAGACGCCCGGTATAGAAAAGCCTAACCACTTTCACATGCGCTGCCTGATGAGACTGATGAAGGTAAGATAACAGTACAATGTCCCAGACATTGAGGTTCTTACAGGGCAGGAGTTCCTATCGTCCACACTGCTGACGGATATCAGACGTGCGACCGACTACTAAGGAAGATATTCTATGGTGATCTGAAACGGGGAAAGCGATCGTTGAGAGGAGGAAGAAGCGCTTCAAAGACTTTTGGAAATCGTCATTGAAACATTTCTACATTGTCCCTGAGTCTTAGAAGATCTCGTACTGGCACATTCCATCTGGTGCAGTTTAACATTAATGGAGATACAGATAATGTGTTGAGGAGAACTGCAGAGGCAGTGCGGAAGGGCGAGCAGCATAAATATACGAAATGCAACAACTACGCGTTCTCTATCAAGCACCCCAAAGGGAATAGTTGTCGGGTGTGCCACAGACAGTTAAGAGCACATATTGGCCTGATCAGCCGTTTACGTGCTCACAAAAACCAAACCAGTTTGCGATGTCAAAGTCATCTTCAAACTCGAAAGATGAACAACAACAGTATAAGGTGGGGTAACTAGTCCGTCCGAGTGACTTTTATTTGATTGGGTAAAGGACCATAATGTTATTATTCGATTTTATTGTTAGTGTCTTATGTGAGGGCATATGCAACCTTTTATGTGAATTATTTGGATTTAATCATGTGTAATATTAACATTAGAAATTATGTGTTTGTTATTTTGAGCAAAGTTCGTCTATATTTATATGGATTGTGTGCTTTTAAAGAAGCAGACCCAAATAACGCCATGATTTTTAACGAGTTGATTATTATCATTGCTTATTATATTGTTTATGTGTACGATTCTGCCTTTGGACTTAGCTGTAAGAATGAAATGTTATCTTTAAGTTGTGATTGTATAGATGCTTATAGGGAGTTTTGTGGCAGACGCACCTGTGTAGTTGAAGTGATACAAGCGTAGTGGTGCAGTATTAGCTCTTTTGGTCTGACGTCTGCACAGATTTTGGCGGTGTTTAATGTTGTGCGCCAGAGACCTGAACAAATATTGGCTTTGGTAGATATGCGTTGTCCTATGGGAAATTGGCGCTGCTTTGACGTGACTATCGTCTTTGGAACAGAGTTGAGAATATGTTTATTGAGCTTGGAATAAGGTGTGAATACACGAAAGCAAGTTTGGGATTTGATACTTAAGTTAATGCAGTGTCTTGTTTCTTTAACTTTATGAAGTTTCTGATCGTTTTTATATTATTTTATTTGTAGGCGATTAGTGATTTCCCTTTTTCTTTAGTCTCATGGGAGCAATAGGTCAGGTGTCTAACCTCTTCATTTGTATTAACCTGTTCTTATTTTATTATTTTTTAAATAAGATTCAGTATTCAGGATGGTAGTTTATTATGGTGTGTGTGTGTGTGTGTGTGTGTGTGTGTGTAATCAGTTGTGATTGATGACAACAAGTATGACGCATGTGATCACTTGGGTACAAGTGAAATTCGGAGACGTTGGTAATATAACAAACCTAGCGTGTGTGCTATTTGTATTCGCGCCACCGTATATGAATTTGTTAGAATTTTGGCGAATTTGTATTAGGAAGGTGTTGTCAGACCGAGTAATAAGCCAATTATTAGGTGCAAGCGTCATCCATTATGATCCGTTTTCACGAGAAATTATGGATTAGTTTTGTAAAATGGCCCATGTGAAATATCTTAATATAAGGAATACTTGGAATATTTTCAATTTAGCAATTTTAGATACGCATAATTGAGTGTATTATGTGCTTGGGACGTATTGCATAGCACGTGGCATGAAATACTCATCTTCTCCTTTGAAGTGCATACTGATAAATCATAATGTAAAGCAAGAAAAACTGTACAAATGTGAAAGTGGAGTCTTGTGAATGTGTGGTACTTATTTTTTTTAGAGGAAAATTAGCTGTGGAATTGGAGAGTTTAAAATCCTTTATTCCACAACGAATGTTGTATTGAGGTCTTTGCAATTAGGGGAAATATAGACCTCAAGAGGTGAACTTGTTGTGTAGCTGCTTGCTGCTTTTAGCCCCATGGCATGTTACCGTACAAATCGCGGTATGTGTTGTATGGCGACCCAAGTATCATTTTATTGACAAATCGTGATTTATGTTGTATCGCCATCCAAGTATCGTTTTATATATTCTGTAATGACATAAAAGGCAATTTTAAGCTCTAATTTGTTATGGCAAGCCATCGAATTTGAACTAATTCTCTTGCTTTCAGAATATATTGGACACAATTTCCAAGAGTTGCGTATTTCCACGGGCATGCCTTCGACTGAAGACTATCGCCACCCCTCGTATCCTGGGATTTTAGTGAACGTAGCAATTTCGTTGTCATGCATAAAATTCACAAATGTAAGGGAACCTCAGTGCCTACCTGTTATAGTGCTTTTAAGAAAAAGCTACTTCTCAGTGTACATAACTGTAACTGATTAAACCGTTGTTCACAATCTGCTCTGAAACTTTGTTTTGGATAAGCAGTTCTGGATGCAGTGAGCAGGAGTAGCACACATGCATATTCTGCAGTACGAGACGATTCTCAGTATAATTTATTTTTTCAAGTAATCTTTGTAAACGAACTACATTGTGTTAGGGGACTGCAGCGGTAGGAATGTTAAGTTTTACCAAGACCACTCCGGTGGCCTAGTGGTTAGAGCATCCGCCGCGGATGTGGGAGGTCGTGGGTTCGATCCCCGACCGAGTCATACCAATGACTTACAAAAATGGTACTTACAGCTGCCTCGCTTGGCGCTCAGCATTTAGAGGTTAGTGTTAGGACTCGTCGGCCTGGTGTCAGGATAATGTAACTGGGTGGGACATCATGCTACATGTCTGCGGCATGATGCTCCAGTGCTAGACATCACTATAAACTGCCACATTGCAGACATCATAGCGATATGACTGAAAAATTGTTAAAGCTACGTTAAAAAATCCAAATCACACACACACACACACACACACACACACGTTTAACCACGCGGCAGAGATCAAAGCTACGGGGAATCCGAATCTGTCGTGTCTATTTGTTTTACCATGCAGCGAATGTCACCTGTGTTTATCAATTGTACATATTTGTAATGCCTTAAAGATGGGATTTCTCTCTCTCTCTCTCTCTCTCTCTCTCTCTCTCTCTCTCTCTCTCTCTGACATGTAGAAGTCAACGTTAGGTATGTCTGTCAGAAGAAGCAGTTATATAATTAACCGATCTGGTGCCTATTCTGCGTTCACCAGTACAGCCAGGAAGTTAATGATAAAATGACATTAAGTGAATCCTTATTTTATGCATCCTTCAAGTCTTCAATTAGATATGTCTGTTTAAATCTGGGTGGTGTGCGTTGTTAACGGTATATGACTAATGACTAACAGTATTGTATCTTAATAAGGACAGCTGTACAACCGCAGTTCACCAGTTAACTTTTCAGTCGACCATACTTTCGATATGATAACGTTTCAGATTACCAACTCGCTTATCCATTATTTATATACAAAGGATAAACTTGTCAATCACCATCTTGGCAAACTTGAATGTGGAACGTTCTTTGCGCCGCAAGTCAGACTGATTAAACAAGAAAAGCTTCTTTCTGAGAGAGAGAGTGTACAACTACATGCAGACACCCTTTCTTAATTGGATCTTTTCCAAGCACACGCCAAGGCAATCAACCCAGGTTGGGTCGGGTATCGATCCTTGGATTACGAGCCCAACAGTCTACCAAATGAGCTACCTCTGCTCAGAAAATATGGAGGTTGAGCAGCTCATCGCATGTCTTTGGTGCAAAACAAAGTCGGTAAAACGCTGGCTATTTCCAGTTGTTATACTAAAGAAAAATCAGCTGTAATTTCATTGTCGTGAAGACCCATCGCATGAAGTTGGCTTCGACCGTTTCCTTCTCCGAACTTCTTCGTTTTGTTACAAGGATCGTACACTTAAAGTGGAACCACGACGATAAATTGGTGTACTAGCTTTGCAGTTTATTTCACTAAAATGAACTACTTAAGACCATTAAAGTATAACACTTCATTACTGATTCTTGGGTGTGTAATATGTTTTACAAAATCTTGAAAGGATTAATTGTGAGATCACGGATTTTCACAAACGTGATTATTTGATTGCTTTATCCTCTGGAAAACAAAAGCGCCAGAAATTAAGAAAATTGCAGAATTGTACAGTTTGCAAGAAGCTTCGCACTTAGAACAGCATCGGCATGTTTATTACAACCAACGAAGACGTAAGCTTCGAAGGTGTAGCAGTAATTTTAATACTCTGAGATTTTGTTTTAAATTGCAAACATGTTAAACAATCATGGCACTGAAATGGTACGCGAGTGGACATTCTTTTATCTTTTTGTACCTCAGGAATACAGGAAAAAAAGGCACTTTTGCGGGTCACTCGGGTTTTATCTTGACGCTCGTCAAACGAAGGTGTGAACGGCTGTCTATGGCTAGATCCTGTTAGAAGGGCTACTTCCATAACGTAACATTGCCCATTCCCTTGTAATTACACATCCTAGGTCGTACGCTTGATCTTTATTGTGGTATATATACACATAACCTATAACATATAATTAAATTTGAAAAATTCACTAAAAGGATCTTACTGATTACTCTTTTGAACGAAAGTTTCTTAAAAAATAACGAATTTCTGGAAAGTTTGAAAAGGTAGATGAAAAGTCTGAGCAATACTGATTCACCTCGTTAGAGTAAGGTTGTTGTAAGAAATTGTTCCAGTGTTACTGCTGTTGTTCGTTTCACGTCATTAAAAGTTATATTTCGTTAATTATTATGCAGAAATTATTAGAAACAATCTTTTACCTGGATTGTGGGGTATGTCTGCTATGGAGTTTTCTTTTCAAAAAAAACCCATCACGGTCAGAGTTAGGAAATCGGTTAATCTAGTCAGTCGCCATTTGGTTTTGATACACAGAGAAAGACATGTTTCCCTAACTTGACGCTGCGCCCCTTTCTTTTCCCATTGAATGATGTTGACGCTGCGCCCCTTTCTATTCCATTGAATGAACAAGATCACTGATCTTAACGTTTGAACGAATAACGGGAATAATGTAAAGGTATATTGTGTTGCATACATTTGGATAAAACCTCGTATGCATGCTTTATATTCAGCTTTGTTGCTGATTTAATTGCAATATCAGCCTTCAGTTATGATGAGACCTAATATGTTTAAAGAATTTACACATTCACTCCCATGAATTGAACGATATTACATCAGTATTGTGTACAATGCTTTTGTAGTAAAAAAAAAAAAATAAATCTTAATGCAAATAAAGTTTTGTACTGAGTATATTTTTTAATTTATCATTGATAGGTTATCAGATATTTACGATATTGAGTTTCCTAATCTGAAAAATGTGACATACATATCATTTTGAGAGAGTAACTTTGCAGAATATGGGGCATATAATCACACACACACACACTATTAAATGTGGAGTTGAATCACGACACACAAGTTTTACTTTGTTAAAATTGGATTAATGATTCTCGTTATACCCAAATCAACATCATATTTTATTCCATATCCGATTTGATTATAGAACAATGGCACACACACACACACACACACACACACACACACACACACTCTTTCTCTCTCTCTCTCTCTCTCTCTCTCTATATATATATATATATATATGCAGGCTATCGGACCATAATGTCGAACGCCATAATACAAGTAAATTTAATAAATTGCGGTGAAAAAGGAAAACAAAAAAAGAAATATATGGGAAGATGAAACGGAATCAGCATTACATAGCTCAGGTATTCCATATAGTTAGAAATAAAATAATATATTTACATATACATTTGATCTCTTCTGTGGAATGCGGAAAAGACATATTGTGCAAGTTGAGATATCATGACAGGGTTCTTTTACTTCAGAGAATATAAAATTTCTTCATTTGGGTGATTTTGCTGAAAATTCCTAGTACTAGTCTATTTCTAAGATTGGCATAGAAAGGTCATTGTAAAACAGTGATGTTCATGTTCAGTTTGGTTTTTATCACATAACATACATATACGTTGATGGTGGGGGGGGGGGGAAGCCATTATGCTGTCCTTCTTGTATAGTTAAATTATGAGCGGAACATCGGATTTTGGATAATGCATTTTGTAGATAGGTAGGTAGATTAACGGGTGTATCAAACTGAACGGAAACAAAATATAATATCTATTATAGAGATAAAGCTTATGTGATTTATGTACAGTTGAATTTCAAACCTGAATTGAATTGTCTTTACGGCGTTGTCTGAAATTAAACAAAAATACTTTTTCATCTCCTACGTCATATAGGAACCAAATATATCCAATTCCATATCAGAATAGTATGTCTTTATCTTTTCAAATCTATGTAACTTTATCCGACTCGTCCATTTTTTCAGCATAATATAACATTGTCATGGATATTGGTTATCACCCATTCTAATCATCCTAATCCATTACTTAATACTTTTACAGTAATAAGTGAAACATAGAGGTAGTATCCCACATTCTACTCGTGGTCATAAGGGAGTATGTATGTCTCGGAAAGTTTAAAAGTCTAATACAGAACCTATCATGTACATTTTCAATTGTACGTGAATATATCCCCGAATTTCAGCGGCATACATTAATGCCGGTGTGATCTAAGCATCAAATAGTTTGAAAGCTTCTATCACGGAAATTTGGCTAATTTATTTTGAACAATACTTGCTGTATGTAGAGACTTGTTTACTTGAATTGCGTGTTCTTGCAATGCTTTCGTCCAGGTAAGAGTAAGAGTGAAACATAATTCCATGTATTTCTACCCAGATACGGTTTGGATTTGTTTACCCTTATAAAACCACTTTTCTTTACTCCATAAAAATCCACCGTCCCTGAATATGGTATTTTTAGTTTTATCCAAATTAATACAGAGTGCACTGTTTTCATAAAATGTTTCCACAATATTAATCTGTCTTTATAAAGAACCCACTGTATCAGCACAGTTTGCAACGTCATCAGTAAACAACAGAGCAGTTAGTATAAGATATTTCTTGTATAATAAATGTACTATCAAGACACGTTTCTGGGAGGTCTGATACTAAATCATTTATAAATAGATTGAATGGAAGAGGACTTACTTAGCAGCGTTTCCAGGTACAATTATTAAAGATGAAGAATTATATATGTTGCCGTTCATCTGCACAATAGAACTCACCTTTCTACATCAAGTCTATAACTTTAAACTTTCCACCGGTTCCTTTCTTAAGCGAGTCAATTATTTTACATGGTCATTATAGTCAAAAGCCTTGGAAAAATCTACAGAAAGGCAATAAAAACAACCTTCTTTTTTTCTCAGATATTTCAGAACCATTGCCTGAAGCGAAAAAATTTTATTATCGATTGCTGAGTAGCCCTTGCGGAATCCCGCCGGAGCTTCTTCGCACCTCAGAAAGAGGCGTTGGTTTGAAATGCTGGTAAAATTTTATTCAGCATGTGAGTAAGGGAGATACCCCTGTAATTATTAGGATGATCTAACGAGCTTTTTCATGTAATATGAAGATAAAGTTCACGCCCCACTGTTTTGGGAAATGTCCGGTGTAAACAGTTTCGTTCGATAATTTGACACAATAAGGACATACGTTTAAAGTCGTGTTTTGTTGAAAAATCATTTCGGCTATTATTCTACCTGTCCACCAGACTTTCCTGCTTTTTAATGTTCGAATACTTTTGATAACTTCAGCTTCAAAGACAGGAGTATAAAAAATACCATCGGAAGTGCATCTTCGCTAGCCATGGTTCCGATATGATATCCCTATTTAAGCCATGATATAACGAGCAGATATTTCTGTGCTTCGGGTCTGTGAATTTCATTGGATACGGGGCCAAGCCACCGCATCCAATCAAAATTTAGTTGTCCATATTTGAACAATGTTCCTTCGTGAACGAGACAAGGGCAGCACACAACTGGAATTGACACATAAATAAGCAATTTTCCAGTGCCGGTCCGTGTTTGTTTTTAGTACCTTTCACTCAGATACACCTGAAATGGCTTCCCTCTGGTACGTAGTAATACTTTCGATGTTAAGCTTACAAAGTATCCTTTTTAAGTAAATTACCTCCACCATTTTCGACTGATTTACAGTGCTCTGCTGTTACACGCTATTGATTAGTTGGCATTACATACTAAAGGAGGTAAATCATGAACTCCAATAGATGTCGCTAGGACAAAGCACAAAAATATCTGTTCGATCCGCCAAGATGTAGATAGGGTTATGATATCGGCACCTTGGCTAGCGAAGATGTCGGAAGTGTCAGTCATACAGTTAAAACTGATTAATTTACGAGTCATTATGATGCAGTAACGATCTGAAGTACTCGTACCATTGAAGAGGCGAGATCATGCCGTTACTGCATGCTTTGCGCGCACTTGTTTCTTTAATCAGCGTCCAAAAACTTTGATTTATCTGACCTTGATTCTATAAATTCCTTTTTCTTTATATGCTTATAATTCTCTGTTTTCATGCGAATCACTTTTTTTAACTTATTTCTGCAGATTTTCTAATCCGTTAAATTTTGAGTGGAACTATTAAATCTAAATTATGTAGAGAATATGTTGTTTGTTTTTTCATTTTAAGTGATCATGTTGTCTATTCCACCAAAAAAGGTTACGTTGTCTTATCTTTATTACACTGTAACAACACACACCGGGCTGATTTGTGATATAAATAAATGATACATTGCACAGCCTTTTCAGTCTCACGGGATAAAGAAAGATTGAAATTATACCGAAATTCAAAACGTTCACGCTGGAATGAATTGATAAATTCGTTACTGTTTTTTTCCATTCCGTCTGTACCTGTCAAAAATTTGACCACTATACCTTTCCTCCGACATGTGCATGTTTCTAATGTTGGCAAGTGGAAAAATTAACTCACATATGATAGGAAAGTGTACAGTTTTACTTCTAGAACCAATCTCGAAATCTGAACAATATTTAAAGAGGCCGGTTGCGATACATGTGAAGTTTCCCTCTCGATCTTGGTGCATTCTACCATTTAGGATATGTATAGAGTTTGTTTTTCATACATCAGTCAGGTAGATACTAAAGGCATTACAAATAGAATCTTCAGATTTTCTTTCCATATCAGACTCATATATATATATATATATATATATATATATATATATATATATATATATATATATATATATATATATA
>JAECUM010008609.1:0-27959 GCA_016617855.1 Megalonaias nervosa | reverse complement strand
TGATTGTGGATGTATGCTAAAATGTTTTGCAGCCGCACTAATTGATGGGAAAGTTATTTCTTGTCCTGTTTCTACATTTATGGATTTAATAGATCTTCTTGCAAACTTTTTACATTTTCCAGTATTTCCGCGTGCAGCATTCTGACTAGGTGTAATAGCTTGCAGGTTAGATAACCGATTATTTTTGGGATTTCCATCAATGTGATCAACTACAAGTCCATTTTCAACTACTCCATGAAAACATTCAAATACGAATCTACTTGATAAATAATTTTTATTTCCAGCACGAAATACAAAATAACCAAATTTATCAAGATTACCGAATGGTTTTTTCAATCTACAATGTCTGATCACACCATCTCGAGATGCTTCATAATTTGTATATACTGGATGTTTCACAAATTCATATTTATTACGAAATGCTTTTTTTCTTAATTCTCTTATAATAGCGTTGTCGATCATTTCATCATAAGTCTGATTTGTCTGAGTCATTTTATATAATAATATTATTTGTCTAAATCATTATTTTGAAATCTGACCAGATAATCTTCTACGGTTTGTATAGGAGATTTACCTGGCGATGTATTATTTTTTTTTGTCATAATATCGTTTTAATTCTCTGTATTTTTTTCCGCCACATTTTAGACACAATTGAGTTTTTCCCCTGACTCCAACACCACACTGAATACACGGTATTGGTCCTGTACTTCCATTTTTGATACTCTGTGCATGATATCCGCAGTATTTGTTCACGCACGGTTTATTACAAAGAGAAGTATATCCAATTCTGAGCCAAACACATTTGTTCTTTGTTTCAATCATTATATATATACTAAAATTTTAATTTAAATACTTGTCTTAATTATATGGAGGAATTATCGGCAATTGAACCTTCTCATGCTAGATTTGATCTTGACAGACTATCAGAATATAAATATAGTACTTTGATGCAAGATCTGGCATTAACAGATGAGGATGTAACCGATCGTATTCGTGAAGCAAAAAATGAATTTCGTGACGATGGCGCAGTTCATGTATGGTCAACATTCAGAGTCGGAAATGTTACTAATATAATGAATGACAAACGAGGAAAAATAATTATTAATTACCTTGATGATCAAAAATATTTTATTTTAATAAAATTTATTGTAAATACAAAAGAAGATATTTGGATTATTCGTGACAAACGCGATCCAGTACATATACAGTCAGGAAATAATATTGTTCTCTTAAATAATAAATCTAAACCCGGAATACTGACTGGTGTTGATAAGATATATTATGAACGGAGCTACCCAGTTACTGCAGTCGTATATGGAATATTTCCGTTGAATAATAAACCTGATGTCGGGGATCTAAAACCTATGAAATTGTCAGAATCAAGAATAAACTGTGTAGCTGAACGAGTTACAGAACATTTTACAAACGCGATACGTGGTAATGGTTTAACATATTTACGACGTAAAAAAATAAATACTTGGGCAGAATCAGTTAAAGATACCGGAGCATCTATTAAAGATGTCGCTGAACTAGAAAAGAAATTGAAATTCCCAATAACAGTAAAAACGCTGACAGGAGAGATTTTATATAAACCAAAATACACAAAAAATGGAGCTCCAATAGATATTATTGATCATAATTCGCACGCATGGACCTCAGCAGTAACAGTATTTCCACGAGATAGAAAAGTTAAATTTTATGATGGTCATATATTTGATTTTATCAGAAATATCAGTAAAAGTGACCCTGTATCCGTTTGGTTATTTCAGAGTTCGGAATATGATAATTACGATCAGTTTGTACGGCCTAATGGTGATATTTACCGTATAGAATCTCTTAATGTAGAAATGGAAAATATTGCGCTGAAGTATACTTCAGACGATGTCAACGTTAGACAATTATTAAATAATTGTTTTACAGTTCCATCCGTAGCGGCTCATTTCGCTCAGGAGAAAAATTTATGGAAACCAACACGATCGGAATTTCTTGAGGATATTCATAAAAGTTGCGTAGAATATGGACACGGAGGATTATGGAATACTAAATACAACTATAGTGACATTATATCCGTCGATATGGTAGCATGTTATCCTGGAAGTTTTCTTGGATACGGAGAATGTTCTAAATACTTTAAGAGATTCGGACATCCATCACACGAAATGACCAGGGTTGCAATAAACGGACATTTACCAGATTTTGATTTAACAGGATTTGCTCATGTAGAATCATTCGAATTTGCAGAAAATCTCCATCCGATTACTTATACTTGGTTTGGAAGACATTTTTCAGAAAAATGTTGGGTTCCAATAGTACTATTGCGATATATGCTTGATGTTGGAATTTTAATATCTTTACAGGTGAGCGAGGCCATTATATCATATAGTCCACAGAAACAAATTTGGTTACCAGAACCAAATAGATTTAATATTGATGATGCCAGGAAAGAATTTCCTAATCTTAATGAAGATGACATTATTAAAATTACTAATAATATACGTAAATGCAGAGACGAGCATGATGAAAAATTTGCAAAAGATCTTGGTAGAAAGATAATTGGTAAATTTACTCAAGGAGGAGCCTATGATCATAAAAGACACTGTACAAGATTAATTATGGACGATGCTGAACTCGATTTTATAATTGCTGATACAACAGAAAAAAACATATTTATAAATCGGAGTAATGCTTATTTGTCAGACGGAACCAAACTAGGTACAATTGTGAGTTATCTTGATGGTGACTCACCACAATTTACTCATTTAAGATCATCTATGTTGGCATATGTTTCTATAAATCTACTGTCTATGATAAATAGATTTTCTCGTGATGCTGTCAGAGTCGCCACGGATTCGTTTTATATAAATAAAAAATATACGGATTTATTAAAACCGCTACTTGGTAATGGTGAATGGGGGTCATGGAGAATAAAACAAGAAAATATACTTAGCTATTCTGAATTTCTCCGACGTTGAAATTAAGGAAATATATTACAAAAATAATAATCAAATATCAAAGTCATCAGCACCATCTGTATATGATCCTGTGGCTAGACATAAAACTGTTTATCTTAATGGGTGTGGAGGGTCAGGTAAAACAACGCGTGTGATTAAATTATTCATGAATAATAATTCGGATATAATTGTTTTGACACCGACACATAAATTAGCCAGAGAAATAAAAGAGCGAGGAGTAAAATCGTGTACTTATCATAGTTTCTTCAGATGGTGTGGAGACACATGGACTCCCGAACGAATGGGTGAGAAATATATACCTAAATATATTATCTGGGACGAGATATGCACGGTGTCGTTAGAAATATTAAAAACATTTCTTGAATGGTTATTGACGAAGAATACTGCTATAATAATGTGTGGTGATCATGGTCAACCACCACCTTTTATTGGACAGTCTCCACATGAATGGCTGAAGAATAACGTAGATTATTATGAAGAAATAAATGATGACCATAGAGCTATTGATGAACCGCTGAAGGAATTTAAAAGGTTAATTAGACTACAACCAGACAGAGTACAATGTGAAATAATGCGCGGAGTAATTCCAGAGACTTCTATGAATGATTTTCTAAATTTATGAAATCCCGCTGATTTAATAGTTGCAAGTAGAAAAATAGTTCGTGATGAACTACAAAATAAATTATTTATGTTACATAAAGAAAAGTTTTCAGATCTACCTGTACCTTTGTGTTATCGCCCAGCAGATACTCGACAACAGAATATTGATGTTGAAATTCCTGGTGGAGACACTGAAAGTGTCCGAGTACAGAATCTTGTCTTGAATGATATTGTTTTAGTCGATATTAATGTCGTTGAGAATGCGCTGAATATGAATAAATCACCGTGGACGTTAGGATACGCTATAACTATTCACTCTTCACAAGGGTTAACTATTTCTGATACAAATATCTGGATTATAGATGATCGGATTGAATGGTCGAATTTAGTCTATCTTGCAGTTTCTAGAGTCAGAAGAATATCTCAACTACATAGGGTTATTATTAATTTCATAGAAAATAATGATCAGACTGTTAGCAATGACGTAATAAGAAAAAACTATCTGGTTATAAGCAGTGTGATAAAAAAAATAAGCGTGACTTTGATATTGATGTTGAATTTATTATAAAACTAAAAACACAACAGAATAATAATTGTGCAAGTTGTAACTGTAATATGTTGTGGCAATATTCGAATAATAATCCAAGACAATTTACCGTAGATAGAATTAATAGTGATCTTGGTCATACACGTGATAATGTGATGCTGACCTGTCTTGAATGTAATCGACGTCGGGGCGCTGACGCCCTGGTTCTGGTTATGCAATTGTATGTGGTGGTAATTGTGTGTCTTCAGGGATTACCTGTAATTGTTCACGTACAAATCCACGTTGAGGGGCTCTCGAATCTAATCTGTAGATTGGAGGTCTACCAGTAGATCTAACTACACTAGAAATTGTATGTGTAGTCACAATCCATATAGGATCAGTTGCTCTTTTTTTACCACCTTCAAGTTCTCCAGGTTCGTATAAATATCTTACAGTTACATTACCTAATACTGGTTGAGGTTGTTGTCTGTCATTACTACGGGGTATATATTTTTTTGTGATCGCAATAGAAGGTTTCATGGAAGTTGAACGAGTAATTTCATTATTTAATGCAGCTATCACACTTGGTAACCTTGCAACCCATTCACGAGATCGCTCACCAGATTTAAAGTTAGTAGATATTTCTTTTGCATATTGGTATCCAAATAACCGCTCGGCAAGTGTTCGATTAAATCGTTCAACAATTGCCTGATCTCGATGAATTTCAGTATGTCCTCGTCTAATTTTAACGTTATGTTTCTTCATTAACGATAATACTATTCCAAGAAATTCTTTGCCAGGATCAACCTGTAATAATTGTGGCCATCGCAAAGGTCCTCGCTGATAAATTCGTTCAAACGCAGATGAAACTTCGGATGCTGTCTTTGTTGATAATGGTTCAGCTTCTTTGTATCTACTTGCAACGTCAACGACAGTTAATGCGTATTTGTATGTGCGTGACTGACGTTTACCAATTTTAATGGTATCGTGTGGTAAAAATAAAATATCTGCTTGATGAACCTCATTAGGGACGCTGACATCAAAATGTGCATATTGAATATTTTTAGGTGGTGGTAGATAAATTTGCCATATTGCCTGTCGTGCTAACCACGCTGCAGCAACAGAACGTGAAACTTTTGCTGCTTCAGATAATTTAGTAATAGCTGATTTACCTCTCCAATATCCTCTTGGGCTATAATAAATGGATTCCATTATAATATTTATATAATTAATTACCAGCCCCTAGCATTATTTTACCTTTCATGGCAGATTTTACTAGAAAAGTAGCTAATTTATCTCTGACAGATTTATTAGGTATAGAATTTAATGCATGAATCAATTTTACATCTGCGAGATGCCTTTGTTGTAAATCTTTACTTTTATACGCAACATCATGAACATGACACGCTTGATCAATCTTATTTACTGGATACTCTCCTGGTCTTGGTTGATCTTGATCATCAAGTCGGATGTCAAGTCGGGTTCCAGGACCACAATAATTATATCCTGGTAAGTGTTTCTCACCGGCATATTTAGCCCACGGAGTTCCTGGTAATTTTCCTAATAAAGCGGCTATATCTCCGCCTGTCTTTGTACCTGACTTTGTCAGGGAATCAGACATGGAGATAAATTTATATTTTTTCGTGCCGCATTTTACACATTTACCTGTTAATGCGCGTCGTTTATTTTTTGTTATTATTGTTGTCAGTCCAGTAGTGGGTGTAGATAATCTACATCGAACACAATATAGACTCGTGTTATTAATAATATGGATATAATTGATTTTTCGGCGACACGAAAACAGGAACCGGTAAAGCATCATCCAGCATTACCAAATTCGATAAGGATGATTATAATAGGTCCATCTGGATCAGGTAAAACACAACTATTATTAAATTTAATAATGCGATGGTTAAAATGGAGTAAATTGTATTTAGTAGCACCATCCGTAGATGATCAACACTGTTACGAAGTACTTAAAGATTTTAATGAAAAAGTGAAATCAGTTAATAAAGACGGAAACGATGTTGTTGACTTTATCACCGATATTGATGAAGCCCCATCTGTAGATGACCTAAATGGATTTATTAATAATTTAGTGGTGTACGATGATATTATGTTGGACAGACAAACAAATCCGGCTAGAATATTTTCTCGAGGTAGACACAAGAATACAGATGTTATATACGTCACACAAAGATATACACAAATACCTAAAGTGATCAGAGACAACTGCAATATTTTGGTTGTGTTTAATGGAGTAGATAATTATACTTTACAGAATATTTATTATACTTGGTGTTCGGGGGATATGGACATGATGAAATTCAGAAACTTCTTTTCAAAAGCACAATCTGTTCCGTTTGGATTTATTATAATAAATCTTCATGACCCAAGATCCAGATATCGTGTAGGTCTAGATAAAATCTTTGGTTAATTACAGCAGCAGGAAGGGTGAATGACAAAAATTGAGTAACCCGGTAAGTAAACTAAACACAATATAACAAAAGTAAAAAATAAAATAACAAAGGTGAGCTAACTCAAACGATTTATTATTCGTTTTTTAAACTAAAAGGTAATAATATAGTTAGAAGGTTCGGTTTATCGTTTTGACCCTTATTTTTTGTTATTTATTTTTACTTAACGGTTCAGGCAAAAAGTTGTAGGGTTCACCCTTCCTGCTGCTTAAGAAGAAGAAGAAGAAAACAAAGAAGAAGAAGAAGAAGAAGAAGAAGAAGAAGAAGAAGAAAAAGAAGAAGAAGAAAACGAAGAAGATTATGATCATCGGGATGATAATGATGATGATACAGAAGAAGAGAAAGTGGTAGTAAATGAAAATGAAATAGATGAAGGTACATAAATAAGAAATGGTTTGCTCTTATTCTTATTGAACGGCTCCTTTCTCTGCAAATTATTTATCTTTGAAATAACAAGAAAATGTTATATACAGCACATACATAAAATGTTCCCAGCATCGCTCAGCCATAGCACATAATGATAACGATTAACACAACTAAAAGAGCAAAGTCAGCAAATCCATATAATCACGATGTCAGCAACGAGTATGATATTGAGTGACTGCCACTACCAAGAGCATTGTTACTCTTACTACTACTACTATTACGACGACGACGAAGAAGAAGAAGAAGAAGAAGAGGAAGGAGAAGAAATGAAGACGAAACTAACGTAAATAAAGGTTTTCTTGAACTCTTATTTAATGACCCTTTTCTATAGGAGTGAGAACTTGTGGACGTATGATTAGGAAATGGCTGATGAAACATGTATTACATATATAACGTGAAACTACAATCACAAACGTCTCTTGAACTATATTTAGTATAAAATTCCTCCAGTGTTCTGCACTGTAAAAGGTTGTGCCGTCTGGTGGGGAACAACTTTTTTCGAATGTTTCAACTTTATGAAACTCAGCCTGAAACTAATTTCTCCATGGATCCTCTCACTTTCTCTGAATTAAATTTATGATTCCTCAGTATGTTTGCCAAATACGCCATATAAACTCTTGCAGAAATGTCCTTTAATCTCGATAACTACCAAAACAAGCATAAACGTGCTGCAAACCATCTGCCAGCTATTCCGAAGGTATATTCCACGCCTTCCCTCCTTTTAACTAGCATTCATGTATAACTTAAAAACTTTCTTCGTATGACGCATAGTTTTATTCTGGAAAAATTGTATGAGGTAAAGAATATTAAATTTAATTACACATCGTTTTAAATCACCTATGAATATGTTTATAGTAGCTGATTAAGCAAACCCAATATTTTTATAGTAACATACCATACTGTCGTATTAGATCATAGATGACATTAACTGAATGAACCAATTGATAGTCTTATTAGATCCAATCTTTTGTTTCTAAGGTATCATGGGAGGATATCACAATTTTTATTTTTTTAACCTACAATAATTCATTTTCAATTTTACTATACAGAATGTTTCGATACTTAAGATCTCAAAATAATTTGTAAATTTTGAACATCAGCGTTTTAATCATACTTTATCATAATATTATTTATTTCTGTAAACATTGGTATATTACTGAAGACAAGGCCTCCTGATTGATCCTCGCCAACTAATTGTGTTTCAACATTCACATGCATAGTGTGTTTATAAACATTCTTACTCCTTGCTTGTGTGTGTTGTGTAATGTATGTTTGCTTTCTTGTATGCATAATGTGTTTGTAAATACTGCTATCCGTTTTTTAGATCGTGGGTGGTGTGTATTGGATAGGAATAAAAATGCGGGTGCTGGATAGTTATGCGTGTATGTTAGGATACCAATAAAAATAGCCCGTGATGGATAGTTGTGTAACACATCTAATTATTTTAACTTTATATTTTCCGCTCTGACCACATAGAACCATTCAGATCTTAAATTGCAATTTTGACCCCAAGCGTCATCTCCATGTTAAATTCCGGTGTGACCTCAAACATATTTCTATGTTAAATTCCCGTTTGACTCACAAATATCATATTAATGTAAACTTACATTTTAGTGTTGGTTCTCTTATGAAAACATAAATCAAGTGCAAAAACGTCTATAGTTTGATCCCATAATGACACGTGAATGCAAATTCACAGGCCAATGTTAATTCTGTTTCACGTCCTATCCCTGGGTATAACTAGTAAAGCGGCTAAGGACTTAGTTGTATGGAAATTATATTGCTAAGATAAATAATTTCCTATATAAGCAAGACAAGGCAAAAGTTGATTTTTTTTAGTGATAATGTAACTAATTGTAACTTGGTTGATTGCCCGGTTATGTATGATGAAAGTGATGGGAATGAATCGTATCATTATGGACGCATTTGGTTAAGAGATGAGATTAAAAACATGACAAGGCAAAATATGAAATTTATTCTCAAAATTAAGGGAAATAATTGTCATTCGGATGATTGGATGATTGTACTATCAGGTGTGATCAAATGGGTGGATGAATAAATAATGTCGTTATGGAAATGTATTTGATGACGAGGAGATGGCATGACTGATAAGGCGAGATATGAACCGTGATAAGATAAAATAATGGTCACTATATGATGAAGATATCTTTTTACAGGGTATGCAGCATCATTTTGTGCTGTACATGCAAACACCAATCCCAGCTGATTAGTACAGCTTATATAAACCATACATACATTTTACGTTTTCCATGCGTCGACTGAGCATCTCAGCATCCGGGATTTAAAAAATTCAGATCTGCTGTTGATACTTTATTCCTCTGATTTGTTGAAGTCATTAGTATTTCTCTGATTTATCGAGGACAGTAGTTTTCAGTATGTTATTCTTATTTGTTAAAGTCAGCATCTGACACTATATTCCTCTAATTTGTTCAAATCAGTAGATCACACGACATTACTCTGAATTGTTAAGGTCATTAGTTGACATAATATTCCACTGATTTGTTGCAGTCTGCTGTTGACACTCGATTTCCTCTAAGTTGGTGAGGTCAGCAATTGGCACATTATCCTCTGATATGCTATGGTCAATATTTGACACTATATATATGTGAATAAAATATGAAAGACTACATAAAACGTGTTATTTGCTAAAGGATCCTTGAGCATAGTCTGGTAAAGTTATAACTGTAAGTGACAGGATCAATCTGATTAAAATCATATCTCCACTGTCCTGGATGAAGATCTGACAGCGACCGCTTAGGATCATGTTCTGTCGACCTTTGAGTTAGACAAGGTAAATGCAGCTTTCAGAAATTTGAATAATGAATCAAATCGATATGCACACATTGCTTATATTCAGGTTTACTGCTTAGCCCCTCAAACGCAAAGATAGGAGCCTCCATCTGACTGGCTGATGCAAATAGTGATACAATTAGTGATTATGGTAATACCATAGGTCATAAGAACACGGCCCCTAAGCGGTCACTATCAGATCTTCACGTATGACAGTGGAGATCTGATTTTAATCAGACTGATGGAAGGATATACAGAACAACAGGAGTGATCAAGTGTACGGATCATTTATAAGAAGGTATCAGAAAATGGAGATGAAGATAATTTTTGGTCTTTTGTGTTGCATAAGAAAGACCAGAGAAAAATGTGTATAGATATATGAATAGAAAGCAACAGATCATTTTTATCTACTTTCTGTTTGATCCATTTGTATATATTATGTGTAGAAAGGACTCGAAATTGTAATCAAGTCTCCCAATAATATCATAGGACACAAACCGGCAATAGTGACAACCTGTCTGATCACATATAGAAAGTGAGGTCATATGTTGACTTGTGCGATCTTGGTTGTGGACACGCCATTCAGAGAGAAAGAGATAGGCAATATGAGGAAAATGCTTTCATATGTTGAATTCTATGGGAATAGACAAGTGTTGGAAACTTTCAAATCATGTTTCAAAATGACTACTGAAGCCCACAGCAATTATATATTACAAGATAACAATATAAATAATAATGGCTATATTAACAGGAATGTAACGATAAACAAAATTCTACAATTTCCTAAACGAACAAACATTTAGCTGTATTCTTTAAATTATTATTAAATGGAGTTTCGTTATATCATTTTGGAGAGCTACATGATGCTGAGTCAAACTGTTCTTAGTGTGCAACCGACATGCGGGACAATGCAGGTAAGCTTAAACTTTCATGATCTCTTTATTACGATATAACCTTAAGACACAAGGCAAGGTGTACCTCTGTAACGTACAAGATAATGACAGGTAGGCTTAAACATTAGTGATCTCTTTATTATGATATACCCATCCGAACAAGGTAAGTGTGTACTTCTATAACGTACAAGATAAAGACAATAATGTACCTCTAAACTATGTAAGATAAAGGTACGGTGGGTTAGGGATACAAATAAGTACTATCCGTTTGTTTTGTTGTTTTTATTCAAATGTTCCTTGCTATTTTTCAAAATATCACTTGTTGCAGTTATTGAAAGTGGTAATTCCATTAACATTCAATTGCAACTCGTAAACATGTGTCTATCTGTAATCGAATAACATGTACAATCTTGTGATTAACATAATTGTGTCTGTGCAGACACCAAGACCGTTGCTGTCTAATATTTACACATTATCCTCGTATGCATATTATTTTTGAAGCCAAATCAGATTATTAACAAAACAAAAATAATAATCCAGTAACCATTCTTAATTATGCGGTATGCACTAATGATTCGCACAGATAATTGATTTCCAGTTCATTCCAGCAACCTCACTGCAAATTAGTCAATCTTAGTCTGGGTTTTGTACGTGCTTTTGATGACTAACTTTGTGTGGAAAAAGGAAAAGACAACTTGCGAGTAGCATGCATTTACAAACTTTTGAAAACGTCAGTGTCATCTCAAAATATTTAAACTACATGAAGTTGTTTATAACATGATATTTCCTATATAAATTATGCTTACAGATCATCAGGTTATACATGAAAATAACTGATCCCATAAACAATGCAAAACGTGTTCAAGCGTTAAATGTTTGTTTCTAAAGTGAAATACACCGCTGGACGCCATGTCGGTCAATGTTTCGATCTTTTGTTGGAACATTTTATATGGAAAAGTAATCTAAAAAATGTCCATACAAAATGTATAACAACGTCCTAAGGATGCACAGAAGTGATCATAAACACAAAAATGAGACAATGGGAAATGTGCTCATGTTTAACTTTAAGGTCTTCGCGATGGTTTAAACAAAGTCAGGAAGGGATTAAATACGCACATTATTTTTTTTTTCTCTCTAACCCTTCCACATGGTGCTAAATATGTTTCCTTTTGGCTGTGAAAGGACGAGTTAATAAGTGTGCACTCTCATGAACTTACAATGACTTCATGAAAACTTACCAAACTCTGTGCCATAGGAGATACTGATATATATTTTAACGTTGACATATTGTGAAGTTTAGAAACCTCCGAAGATACCGCATTTTGGAAAAAATTTAAGTTCTGTATGAAATGTTGAATATTACGAAAATGTTGAATTAATTCATCACACTTAACGTTTATGCTGTTAATTAAATGTGTACAACTTCTAGACTGAAATATCCACGACAAGGATGTCGTTAGAATTAAAATAAATAATCAAAGAATTGTGAAATACTGATTAAAAACTGATGAAAAGAATATACTTTGATAATCGTATGTCCACGCGACCCAGTTTATTTCTTCACTACACATCTGTAAGTCGTATTCAGAATGTAGTATAAGACGTCAAACTGCTATAGATTTGTACATTGTGTAAGGATTGAAATGTTACTACACTAATGAATAGCCACAAAGAGCGTATATAATCTTTGATTGTTAAAAATAAAGAAGACCATTGATGATCGTCAAGTTAGAAGGATTATCCTTTGTAACATTTTGTAGTTGATCGTACTTTATTAATTTCAAAACTGGTGACTAATTGGTATTTTGTCGAACATTACAGTCGCATATAAATAGGATGCATGGTAAAAGCTGTTTATCATGTCTATTAAATAAGGTAGTCAAACAAGATGTAAAAGTCTTTTTGTGTCAAAGGAGTTGACTTTGACCTCTGTTTAACAGACACGGATGTACTATAACGAAGAATGTTATCAGAATTAAGGGAAAACACATCAGATCGCGTCTCTCAGTCCAATGCTTCAAACGGGTCAAAACTTTTAGATCATCAATTGCAATACGACAACCAAATGAAAAAATACATTATCATCAAGTTTCAACTCAATAAGATGCCACAATTTCAGTGTGTGTTCGTATCCTTATTATCAGATATAGTCATCGATCATATGACACACCGCACTCAAAACTACTAAACACTGGCCCAATATATATAGAGATAGTTGTACGATGCAGACCGTGCCCAGTTATGGTAACAAAGTATCAGGTGTTTGTCTTTCATTTTTTGTGCGCAAACATACTTTCTCTTTATCTACCTACATGTATGTTAAACTGTCAAAGACAGCAGTGGTGGGTGTCAGCATTTCACAAGGACAGAACCAGGCACCCCAACTGAACAAAATCATACAAATAGTTCCTATGATCTAGATATAAATTAAAATGAACTCATATTGTCTAGGGACAACATTTTTAAGCCTCTGAAACAATTTAAACTCGTACATGAAGCACCAAACTTATTTGTCCTTTTTGTTTATTTTAAATACAGTGCTGCTACATAAACATCTCCCTCGTACAATTACATGCACAGCTAAAATAACTTTCTTCTAAACTTCTGGGATATGGCTCTGGACTATACAAGAAACCAGTAAATTAGTTTAGCTTATCAAACACAATTCTATATTTGTTGTTGTTTTGGTGTTTAACGTCATTTCCCAGCGCAAGATAGACTATATGTGGTGGCCATTATAACTATTGGAGGAAGAACTCGGGAAATCAGGGAAAGAACCATCGACCCACGGTAAGCTACTGACAGTTTTCTCACATACCCATATTGGCCACGCATCATACTATACCTGTAGTATATGAACAGACATCACTGTCTACAATTTTGACATAAAGGCTTTATTTAGGACGAGAAAAATATGCTTGATACACATATTACCTGGAACGTTTATGTAAAGCTTGAGAGATGATTTGCACTTACAACAGTATATGGTAGTCATTACTGGCCCATAGCTATACAAATATGCAAAAGTCTAACTTACAATATTAATTTATCTATCAACATGTGTATACATTAATATGCAGATTACCATTAACTTCAAACTATTCGATGAAATGATTAAATAGCCGCCTAAATATAATGTTCCGTCTAATGTCTAGTAATACAATGTACAATCTTCCAACGCAATTAAATTATTCAAGAGGCATAGATCCAAAACATGAGGCGAGATCATTTTTATTATAGAGCACATTATGTATGCACCTTTTTTGTCAAGATCTAATTAACCGGTCAGGATCACTCATTGGTCTGAAGTAAACATCTAATCTGATTAAAATATTTAGCGGCACAAATGCCTTGCATTTTCCGATTCATCTGCTCTTTTTTGTGCGGATAAAATTTAAATTTAACACATATCTGGTCAATAGCTTCGCAAGATACTATGTAGACCTCGCTCAACTACAAAACGAAAAATCCTAGACTTTCTGAATTCAAAATTAGATATAATCACGTTCATGTTCAAAGGTAGTCTATAATGATTTTTTGTTTCTTCAACAACACAGAAATCTTTCATTTCTGACAATGTACAAATCTATAAACTTTTGAAGGTTTACTGATCACAACTGGATAGTTTTTAGTCATAAAACTGAATTGGTCGTATAGACATTAGATTAGCAAGCTATATAGCAAACATAGTATTTATAAATTAGTACTTTCTAGAATCCCTTGGCAAATGCAATTTAAAATTGATTCTTCTATTACACCTTTCATTCGAAGGTGCATGTTCCCTTTCTTACATAAGGGTTGAAACCTATTGTCAATGTTAACTCAGGAACGGCACTGAAATGGGCTTGAATACAACTTGGACATTTGACTATTGACCTGATAATTGACCCGATAAATTGACACTTGACTATTGACAACATAATGTTGTATAAGATGTTTTTATACTACTTGACTTTTATTTGGATCTGCCTGATAAGTTCATAAGTTGCATAATAATGGGTTAAATGTGCAACCTACTTTTAAAATAACTTAAGCCATTTCCTGAAAACATTCACCACAAACATGATTTATTTCATGTTCTTTGCCTTTCAGATTTGATGCCGTTGTAATTACCTGACAATACAACTCATTTCTCTGCATAATCTCCCCCTCCAGAAGTTGGTTTCTTAAAATATTATTTGGTATTGAATAGCGAGAATTAAAGATGTAAATAATGGAGGATTATTCTCGTTAAATAACAAAAGGTTTTGAATAGTCGAAACTAATTATATAACGTTAGATTGTACTTGTTAAATAACAAAACGTTTTGAATAGTGGAAACTAAATATATAAATAATGGAGGATTATTCTCGTTAAAAAACAAAATGTTTTGAATAGTGGAAACTAAATATATCAATAATGGGGGATTATTCTCGTTGAACAACAAAACGTTTTGAATGGTGGAAACTAAAGATATATTCAGTGTGTGATTATTAAAAAAAGATCTTTGATCTTGAACAGTTAAATCTAGTGGCATAATTAATATAGTGTAATATTTCAAATCGTTTTATATTTGTACATTTTGTAAGACTTGAATGGTTACTGTGCTAGTGAAGAGCTCCAACAATTGCATGAAACATTTGATAGCTAAACAATAAAAGAAAAAATGGAACTATTTTTGCAATTTTACCATCTCTGCATGTACATTACACAACTCGTGACTAAAATGTTGGTTCCTTTTACTTAACGTTTCATCAACATATCACGAGGATGCATGCTAAACGTTATTTATCTCACCTGCTAAATAAGGTAGTAAAATCATATGAAAAGTGTCTTAAATTCAAAAGAGTCCCCGTGACCCAAGTTTAGAGGATACAGGTGTACTATGAAACAGAAATCTAACAGAATTAGAAAAGCAAACCAGATCTCATCTCCGAATACATAAACTTGAGTAAGATCAGTAGTTTTCTATCATCCCTTCGAATGCGGCATTTTAACAGAAAACTGACAGTCATATTTCAACTCCATAAGACTCCGCACTTTTATGTGTGCTTTATTATAGATTTAATAAGCTATAGTCGTCAACCACATGAGACTACGTACTCAAAACCAATAAACACTCACTACTGTTATATGGAAACAGTAATAGTACCATTCGTCTTTGGAGAGAGTAATATACATTTTTAATTGGTCTAATGAGCTTTGGGTGAAGTTACATTTCTTGCGGGCATATACATCTATCCTATCGCGGCATTCGCAAGACGGCAATGGTGCTACAGAACTCGTGTGTATCTTAGTATCTTTAGTTTTGGAATTGGTACATTCAATGAAAACATCGCAAATACGTTCGCCACGTTTTACATTCCTTGTGCTGACACGTTCAGTTCATTTTGGCTTTGCTGGACCGATCAACGCCTTTCGACCAAACAGATATTCTCAGACAGGCACATACTATTTTGGCAACATATATCACAAATGAAACGCTATTACTGTTGAGTGATTCGTTGAAGTCACTTCGCAAAATAACGCATTGCTATTGTAACAGCGACCACACCAGAACCTGTCGGAGTGGAGTATTTTTGTATGTTTTGCTAGTGTAGTGACAAGCGCAATTAAACATAGCTGGTCACGGGCTGGCTTAGAGAACTTTTGTTACCTTACGTGTTCGATGTCAATCTGCTTAACATACCTGTTACGTCCCAATTTCAACCGGTGCGTGGCATCACCATGTTGATGTAGATACTCTTCCAACTGATACGTATGTATCCCGTCGATTACAACTGTTGTGTGAGAAGCGTCGATATTCCATCATATTCCATTAACGCCGGATCATCAGTGGCACCAACGAAACTTTTCCTATGGCTGGTTCTTCAACCTGGCTCGAACCTGAGTATCCTATTTAATTTGTGTTTTAATCTATGTCAGCACCAATCGAGAAACATGGTCAGAGTGGCTTAAAATCCAAACGACTGTGTTTCAACATTTATATCATCACACCTAACCCTGTACCTTTCTACAAAGAGATACAAAAGTTAATTTATAAATCTTTCTTGTGAGACGTTTGCCGCATCATGTACCGTTAAGTATCCATTTATACGTCTTGTGTGCAATGTCAGCACTTCGTAACTGCATCTTTTCTGTAGGTTAATGACGTATTGCGGCATTAACTTTATTAGTTTCGAGAAATAGAGAGTTGGCTACTTGCATCATTCCGTTACGAAGTTAGTGAGAACCGGTATAAAAGCTATTTCTTTACATCTCTGTATATGTGTGTGATAGTTTCATTCCAGATCAGACTTATTAGAAGCACGGAGAACACCAAAATATCGATACGATGCACCGCTATTGTGTTAACAAAGACTACCATCCAATCTGTACTGATGTCTTGGGCCCCAAAATAAATACGTCAGACTAATGTACTAGGGTCAGTGAAACAAACCATGGTTTTGTATATATTATACTTTACATTTCACAGGTATTTATCCACTCCGTTGTAGAACCCAGTTTGGGCGTCCCAATGAAAGCGTCCCAGTGTACTTTTGGGCACTCCAGACGCGCAGCATAAAAGGCCTTTTATATCTACAAATTTTCTTGCAACACCGAAAAATAACGGCTGGCAAATCTGAGAATACCCCTGAGATGCTGAAACAAAATCTCAGTTCTAGAGCTCTTGAACACCAAGCTAAATGATGTCATTGCGCATGTAATCCACGTAATCGCGACTGGCATAGTGTTTAAAGATGGCTTGAATGAGAGGCTAAACAACAAACCCATAATAGATGACGACACGACGATATGCACTATTATAGATATTAAATAGTTAAATATGCCCACAAAACAATCCGCACATTTGCAACGTACTCTCCATCAACAACATTAAGGGAAGCACGAAAAGGTCAGCTTTGAAGTGCTCGCAGCATGTGAAACATTGAAAAGAAACAATAGCACGATAACAGTGCACTCGTAGCAAGAAACCTTACGCAAACACAAATGTTCCAACAGACATTTCATGTCATTGCGTTCGTTGAAGTTTTAATTTCCAATTAAAGACATATAAATGTCTATCAGAATTGGGAGTTACCATATTATAATTGATTAAATAACATCATGAGGTCCCTTTCTAAAAGACATTGCCAACCCGTTTCATTTAATTTTAGAAAATCACAGAAAGAATTAGCATTTCAGTGATAAAATTATAAGTCAATCTTTGTGAAAGCGCACTTATTCATAAACCTAGAATAAACGACATTATCCTTCCTTGTTGTCCTCGGGGAATTGAACTTAGCTCCTAATTCATCACCGTAATACAATCACTAATGTGTTAAATGAGCCAGTTGACAACGATTAAACTATCATGTTTGCTTATGAAAGAAGGTGAGTTGAACTGTCTTGCTTGGCCAATACAGAAGTGTATTCATTTGCGATCAGGACAGAGTCGTCAATACCTTTCGAATAGAATTTTGTGCTGGATTCAACGGTGATGTATACAATACGGGGGGGGGGGGGTGAAAGGCGTTGGACACTAACGATAGATGCAGTCTCTCCCTGCAATGCAACTCTGCAAACGCAATTGTGTAAAGGTAGAAAGTGAAAATACTCGCCTCTTACCCTCCACCTCCCCGCTTCATATCCAAACACAAGTGGAAGTTGCTGATCAACGCCCGTTCTTAGATTATGAATTATCCCACTTAGCAGCTGTATGTCGCCGGTTGTATCGTTTATCGGGTTTATGGTTGAATCTAGCGGTGTTTCATGCACACATATTTGATGAGTCAGTGGGTTGCCACTAACCCGAATACAAGTTTTATTACCATAATACCCTTTTGGTATTTCATCCATTGATTGTTTTGTCCAGATTATCCCTTGCTTTTACCAATCTTCTTTTCTAAACTCACAAGGGTAAAAAAAATGCATTAACTTCATTTCAAGCTTTACCGATTACATAATTGGTTTGAGCTTCAAGATGGGCTTAATTTTATGTAATTCCGCAGCTGCGCTGTTTGTACTACTTCTAGAATGGTTAGTTTCGTTGAAATATCAGACAAATTCAATGGAATTTCATTGGGGTTTCTAAGAATTGATCGAATGTTTATTGTCTTCGCGGAAATGATTGATATATGTATCCATAACACACCAGCTTGGTTATGGGTGTGTTGATACCAATCTTGGCAAGTTAAGTTCCAATTTTGACATTTGAACATCACGCCCTCTTGTTTTCAGACTGGTCAATTTCGTGTAAATATCGGCAAGTTTTGTTGTAATAACATTGGGCTTTCCAAATAATTCAACGAGGGTGTTAGAGTCGTCCTGGATATTCTTACGAAAACTTTTCACTGCTTTTTCTTTATATTTGTCTATAGCACTTTGGACGTCCACGCCGTTTTGATCGCCACATCCTGGTATAGTTTGGGGTCGCGCATAGCGACAAATTTTTTGTCATTCATGCTAAAAAATCCCTGCATCTTTATCTCCGGGGACAGAAACACGATTTCGTATTTTAGCTGCAAGAAACTCATGGGATATCCCAAAAACGCTATTTTGGACGTAACTGGCTGATTTCTGCGAAATTGCAGGCGACTGGACTTTGTACTTTAGTAATATTATCAGTCACGTTTCTAGTTTGTATTGGATCAAATTGATTTTGAAACACGACAAGTTAGTCCATATCTACATCAGTGTAATCCATTAACGCTGCTAAATCGTCATGTCCCAAAGTTTCATGTGTCCACGAATGCCGTTTGTTTGCCGTTTCTCCGCGCGTTTGATCGTCCATAAATATATGTGGTAATTTTGTTATTTCAATTACAGCAGTTTTTATTACCCGAGCTGGTGATATGTTTTCTGCAGTTAAGTCACCAGATTAGTCGAGTTTGTAACGGTTATAAGTGCCGCGATAGCTTCTACCCCACATATAGGAGTATGCATCGTGGATTGTTTTGGCAACGCTGATTCCTAGAGTAGTTTATCGATTCCACTGACGGTGATATACTTGATAAAATCTCGTGGAGGGGCCACGTCACAGTAATCAAAATATTTGACATTGCATGGATTGGTTTGATAAGCAATCCAATTAGTACCAGGAACTTAATGCGAGTCCGTATTATTTATTTCTGTTTCATGGGTCCGTGGAATATCACGTAATTTATCGAGCATAAAAAGACCTCTCAAATACATTATTCGTTTTGTCCGTAATATTCTTTTCAAGTAAATCAAAATCTGACAACATCGCTCTCATAAAGAGTTTTCTTACTAGGGCAATCGAACCTTTTGGCCTACATTGGATATAATCTTAGACGCCGGCCTCTTTTTTCTGCCTCCGCTCATCTATCCAGGCTGTTACTTGTTATGCTATTTCAGCTCGACAATGCTGTTGATCCAAAGGTTGTTTGAACAAAAAATGATGTTCCAGTGAAACGTAATAAATTGGGATCTGCGTTGCGAGATTCTTTTGAGATATCTGGAGTAATTTGTCAACGTTCTCGTCGCGTCACACGAAATTTATCAGTCAGAGGTACCCTCTTGCGATATGGTTCTGCTGAAAATCTACGAGGACTTCTTCGTATGGTTCAGTTAGTCTCAACGATGCTTCAGACACAGTAAGGTCATCAAACCCCTTGAGGTTATTATTTGTGAGTTCGGCATCCGAATACCTTGACACGCTAAAAATATTTGTCGCGTCGTAAATCAACAGTTGAGATGCTATCTGCCATGTAAATAAACATGCTGGTGCACTTTGAACAGCGTCTGTCGTCATTGGCAGCCAACTGATTTACTGCCGTTTTGCATGAAATCGAGTAATCGCTGTTCTTCAGTCAACGATGATGTCATCTAGGGCATCCACAGCGACCGTTTTGTCAGCGTAACTCTAATCCGTGTAAAGATGGTCCTTGAAGGCTTCTATCAAATACCTTTTGTACTATTAAAGGCTACATCGGATGAAACTCTAGAATGGCAAATTTCGTAATTCTTCTTTGTTGAATCACATCTATATTAATTTTACAACAGCAAATTGTATTTTGGAAGTATCTTAGGTCATAATATCGTACTATTAGTTTCTGCATCACTTCCCACCAGACAATTATTTAAAGCAAATGATGTAGGGAGTCTCTCAAAAACATTTTATAAACATCTACTGTTACACACTTGCTTACAATTCGAGTCAACTGCAAACAAGGATAAACCCTGATCTACAAACCCATACTGTTGCTGCAGATCATGTCCATGTTGTTTGTTCTACTGATTACCTCTACAAAAATTGAGGAGACCCAGCTCTGCCAGTGCACAATATCTTAGTGAATGCAGTTTACATTTCGGCTCGACTCATCCATGAGTATATACAGCTGACTGGATTATTTTATATCGTTTAGGGTAAATGTGTGTGTATGTGTGTGTGATTTGGATATTTAGCGTAGCTTTAACAACTTTTCAGTCATATCGCTACGATGTCTGCAGTGTGGCAGTTTATAGCGATGTCTACCACTGGGGCATCTTGCCGCAGACATGTAGCATGATGTCCCACCCAGTCACATTATCCTGACACTAGGCGGACCAGTCCTAACACTGACCTCTTAATCCTGAGTACCAAGCGAGGCAGCTGTTAGTACCATTTTTATAAGTCTTTGTTAACACTCGGCGCTTGTTGAAAAATCATTCTGGATACTTATTCATCTTAAAAACAGTTCTTCGAATGATCCGTCCACAGATTCATCTACCTTGACAGAAATCGTATTTGATACACATTAGAGACATATTTCATCTGTAGATATTTCTCATAGTTCTATTTTAAACATCGCACACAATTTCAATGTTGAAAACAAACCTTATCCGTGAAATGGAAGTAAATTGTCTTCAAAAACAGCTTGATTCGACTCGCATTATTAGAACTTGTATTGAAAGGTAAGTATTCTTTTAAGTAAATTTTGACAAACATTGGAGTTTGGATCTGTTATTAAATCTATGAAAATGTCAAGACAATTCGTGGTTTCGTAAAAAGGTAAATATATCTTGTGTAAATGTCACTAATTGAACGTTTCATATATGTATCCCTTTCAGCTCAGGGCCATCATGGAAAACAAAAGATTGAAACCCTAACTTTAACGAGATTTCATATGAATCAATTAATTTTCTTTACTATTGACAGCAACATTATATTCGCAAAAGGTCAATAGTTTAAAGCAATGGTTGGTTAACTACATGTTCATAAATGTCGATATGGAACGCAGATGTTCGATGACCATTGACCACCGAATATCTAATTATTGTTTTTGATGTGTCTCTTTCATTACAACTTCCAGACCATGTCAAGATTAATAATGCTTGAAGCTATTCCTCCAAGGAGCAAAATGATACGGTTTCTATTATTTTAAATTGAATTTAATTATCATTATAAGGAATAAAACACTCTATTCAAAGAACAAATAGTATTGTGACTAATAACAATTCTTACTGTGGTTCTGAATGTACATGACAATAACTGTGCAAAACCAAGAAGACGAGTTTACTCAGTGGAAAACAATCATGGTTACATTTTTAGGTAATATAATTTTTTTTCCAAGACTCCGATAATTCCTTTTGATCGAATTCAGAATAAGCAAGGAAGAAGTAACTCTGAGCTCTGATTATTTCCTGAGGTAGGAGCATGTGTATTTTGGAAATCTTTGGTCCTTCAACCATTGACCTTCGTCTATATTATAATATACAATTTATACAAGTAATTTTCACCCCACCACCCTCCAGGCGTACATTCATTAAATTCAATTAACTAGAGGACCGCAAATCTTTGATGTGAAGGTACCAAGTCGACCAGACAGTCTAGGTTTTATGAGTAAATCACATGATATCGACTGTCTCAAAAAAGCGGATTTATTCATAGATTAAAGATTAAAGATGTAGCTCTGTTGACTGGGTATATTTAGAGCCGTGTGTGCCTTGATAAATGGGTCCAATGGACCATACCACTCATACAAAGATGGTCTTTATGTAAGGGATACTGCAAACATTCTCTGTTTAATTTACCTATTTTATGTATGTTCAACATTAAGTAAACTATTATATCCCGAAAAGATAAATGTATCATTTCTTTGCGATTACTCTCATCCGAGGCTATGTTCAGACTCACATTAAAATGCCTTAATTTGGGTTCAGCTAGCAAGTGCGTGCTTTGATCAAAACTCGATATTGTATGGTAAAATGTAAATTTTAAATAACGTCTGTAGAGCAAAAGGTTAAATGGACCCTAGCACTTTCCGAAAGTAGAATATATAAAATAGCCTAACTGAAGCGGGCCATTAAACGTCATGCTTCATCAACTTGTCTTCTGAGCTCACATCACACCAGATAATTTACACCTACATAATTTTAGTCAGGCTTTCATAGGTCAATGTGGGTTCAGAGATTTTAAACACATATTAAACATCGTCTGCAATATTAAAGTATAAATTTAGAATGTTCATAAACGTTACTTCACGCTTATTTCTAAAGACAATTTATACTCAAAATACTGCACACTTTCGTTATGCTGATATTGTAGAAATTATTCGAATTTCTGGGTAATTGTTAGAAATATAAAACCACTTGGTTTTAACGTAAGTTCACTCTTCTCATGAAAATAAAAGTTAAAGTTGAATAAATGAAATCGTTGTTTGTTTTCATTGCGTCTTGCAATTAAGTCAAGCTTCCCTTGCAACATGATATAATTCAATATCTTTGGTTGTTAATTCTCTCTGCGTAAGTTTTACCTGTATATTTTGCTCACGCAGCAGAGTCAAGAGGTCATGGACGATAAAAGAACCCATCGACACTGAGGTTATATCGTGTGATCTATTGACACGTCGAATTCTGAGGGGTGCTATTGTGTAACTTGTTTACTCAGGTCAGATTGCTTCAGGAATTAAACAGGTTCTTGCGCGGCCTGGTCTAGTGGCAAGCCTGTAATTATTTTCCTTTAAACATGCCGGTCTTTGGTTACGATATTTCGTATTAGTCAAGAATGTTTAAATATGTAACAGTGATGACGATAGAAACACAGCTTGAAAGTGATTATAAATTCTCTCAACACGGACACAGTAAACGGAGTCATGCATAGAAACATCACAATGCCGAACGTTTGTAATGTGAATGTATTAATATATGCAAAATATAACATTATATAGATCATTTGCATTATATATATATATATATATAGAGAGAGAGAGAGAGAGAGAGAGAGAGAGAAGGAGGAGAGGGAGGACAGACAGGAAGATTGGGAGGAGCGTTAGAGCTGTCTATAACACTACTTTCGTCTCTATTTTCTTTACTTTTGGCTAGCTGATTCTTTTTTCTATTTATTTTTCCTGTATTCATTGTTCTCCAATGGCGTTAGTTTCATTTCTCTTTCTATTCTATTGTCCTAGATGTGTATGAATTTCCAAAGCGATTACAGGAAATAGCTTAACACATTGACAATACTGTATAGTACCATTCGTTTATCAGGATAAATGACATACCAAGACCGAGATCTCCTGTCTATTTTCATAAACTGAAAAGTAAAACCAACAAGTAAGGTATTACATACTGCATGCAGTTATAATAATAATAAGAAGAAGAAGAAGAAGAAGAAGAAGAATAACATAACGCTAATCTGCGTCCTAAAATGTAGTTTATGAAAGCTTCCGTGCAATACAGTCTTGTGTAGTGTTATATCAGAACACGTGTTGGTCCGATTTCACATCTATCAAAATGAATTTAAAATGGATTCGGTTGAAATGAAACGAAAACTGCCTTCAACCTAGTACTATCCCACTATCACCACCCTAGCCCAAAATACACTGGGGTACTTGATATAGGAAAATAGAAAACATTAACCTTCTCGATTTCTACGTTTTATTTTTGTACCATTTAATTTACTTTAATCTGATTCCCACATTCATCAACCGTACGTGGATAGCAAAATTAACAACTAACTTGAGAATTTAGGACACTATTGTAAGGGGATATAACCTTTTGAGATTTGTAATTTCTGACTTGTCAATGAAGATGAGTGTCGAAAAAAAAAATGTTTCTTCGCAAACAAAGAGCATAAAATAAGCGAAATGCAAACTTGCTTTTAGATTGATATCTTTAAGATTTTTCTGTGAAACTTAATCGGTCAATCCTCAAAACCTAGATTTCGCGATATTGGGTGTACTTAAATGTTTGCTTCTTAATGATATGCATCAATGCGCTCGACCTATTATACATTCAAGCAAATATTTTAGCAGATACGAGTACGTCAAGACAGATTATCTTTAAAGTCAGGTGGCTTTGAAATCTTTTCATTTTGGGGAGGTTATTAGACAGGATAAAAGCCAGGCTATATGAATGTCATCATTTAAAGTACATTAAGCGTACGATCATGAAAATGTTAACATATATTAACAACTTGGTATGTGTCAGTACTTAACAGTTAGCTGCATCCCGCGCTATATTCTAAGGTCCAATTTACTGACTGGGCTCATTCAAAATACTTTAAAATCGACGGTCCAGTCAAGGATTCGTGATTTTTTTTTTTATCCACGCGCTACGAAACGAATTGGTGGCTTACTGATAGGAAATGGACTTTGTGCAAGATATGGCAAACGCTCCTACATTATACATGAAAGAGCTTACAGTTCAATTTTAAAAACAAGCAGTTGAACATATAGCACCGGTCCTTTCCATATAGCAAATGCCATATCAATGCCATATCAATGCCATATCAATGCCATATCATGCTCATAATAAAAGCGAAGGTATTCAGCTCGTGCTATGTACATCGTCTAATCATTTTATACCCAAGAATGAAAGTATCAGTGACAAAAATATTACATTTTTGAGACCAAAAATGTAAGAAAATAATTTCTAAATTATTTTTGTTATTTTATTAATTAAATTATTTACAAATAAAATTAACGCATATGAACATTATTCTCTTAAATTCATCCTCAAATTACCCATTGTTGCTGGTTGCCACCATGGTTTGAGCTGATCGATGCATTTTTAGTCACACAAGCTTCATTCTTCGACCCGCTATTGTTCGATATTTTTCGTTGTTCAGAGTCTCCTTGAAGAGGATTTCTTTATTCGAACAACTGGAAGATGGAAGTGATGTCATATAGGAAGTGATGTCATCGCCCTCAATCACACCTCTCTTATGTTTCTTCAAATTATGACCTCAGTAGGACATGCGTGTTTGAAAAATCTATCTCTGGTGATCACCAAACCATAATGATGAACTAGATAGGTTAAAGGGGTATATTTTAATCAAACTTGGCAGAAAATATAGCATTAGGCTATTGGCGTTGTCCATAAAAATTATACAACTGAAGTTCAAGTTCATTTGGTTACATTTAGTGTCGTATCTGCCAATATATTTTCAGGTAAAATTTACATCATGGTTTTCAGTTATTATTTGACAAAATGGGTAGACGTTGAAGACATTCACAATAAATCTGCAATTACAGTTAACACATGTACAAAACGTACGGTTAGTCAGAGACATAATCAAGAAAAAAATCTCTATATCATCGGTTCAAATAAGGTTCGCTCATAAACATTTCTGTGGTCCACGGACAATGTCTAAAACCTAGTTTTAAAAGGAAAAAAAACGCAATAATCCCTTCACTGATTCTCAAACAGCAAATAACAGTAAATGACCACCCTCATCCCAATCTTTTCCGATATCAAAGTAATATGACCGAATCATAGTTTTCAACATTTGGTGAATTTTTGCTAAAGCCTTTTGTCTTTCATGCATAACGTTTTGTAAAATTTCAGGCATAAAGTTTGATGCTTGATCGGATTGCGCAGATTTCGCCGTTATGTCTTTAAAAAAAGTAATGTATGCGACTTCATCAAAGCATTAGTTTTTGTTTTCATATTCCTCAAATGAATTGCCGATAGAAATCATGTGGACGCACACATTATGGTCAACAGGTATTAGTTGCCTGGCTTGTCAAGGGATCGATACAGTCTACCATTATATCTAGTCCAATACAAATGATGATCCTAACTACATATAAAATTATGTATCACATATTGTGTACACTTTACACATAGTGTGTGCAGTTTAATATGGTTAATATGGCAATATGTTAGCATTTCACCTTATGTGATTCTGAAATAATTCCGTGAAAATCATGCGCAATTCTCTCCTTACTGGTCGTCTGCCCAGAACATACCATGTTGCAAACTAAACGGTATATCAGAAACAAAGGGACCGCTGTAGTGGCCTAAGTGGTTAGAGCGTCTGCCTCTGATACGGGAGGTCGTGGGTTCGAACCCCGGCCGAGTCATACCAAGGACTTATAAAAATAGCACTAGCAGCTGCTCCGTTTGGTGCTCAGCATTAAGAGATTAATGTTAGGACTGGTCGACGAGGTGTCAGTATAATGTGACCGGGTTGGACATGATACCCCAGTGCTAGACATCACTAAAACCTGCCAAAAAAAAGCAGACATCGTAGCTGAGTCATACAAAAGATTTAACAAAATGGTACAAAGCTATCCCTTTTGGCGCTCAGCATCAAGTGGTTTGTGTTATCACTGGTCGGCCTGATGTCTGGATAATGTGACTGGGTGGGACATGATACCACATGTCTGAGGCATGATGCCTCAATGCTAGACATCACTATGAACTGCCACAGTGCAGACATCGTAACTATATGACTGAAAAATTGTTCAAGCAACGTTAAAAATCTAAATCACACACACACGAAAGTTGAATTTGCATCGGTGTAGACCATCTTCTCTGCATATAAATCTTTAAAAAAGGCGCATGTCCTGTGTTAGGCTGAAGATGTGAATTTTAGAGATATTAAATTTAGGGAGTTAATATAACTGGGACAAAACGACTAATTAATTTAAATTAATTTTAAATTGGTAAAATTTTTGTGCGGAAAATTAGTCTGGATTAAATATATCAAGTTGATTCGGTGCGTTTCAAGATCAGTTGTAAAGCAAACCTGATTGATCGCACAGACACTCCTAAAACACACTCAAAGCCATTTTGAAGCACGTAAACAATATTAATGTGTAAATTTGAAACTAGTGTATGTTGCCACACAATATTAGCTTACACTCTACCAAAGCCATGATCAAGAACGTAAACAAAATGAATATTAGATTTAAAACCAATTCGTCTTACTACACAATATAAGCCGTAGCCTTAAGCTACGTTTTGTTCACCAGATTACCCATGATTAGAAGGTAACAAATTGATTAAATAGAAAATGTTTTAGATTTATGTCAGAAAAAGGCTCAAAATAAAATATATTTCGTAG